>APFE031321207.1:4092-24605 GCA_000404065.3 Pinus taeda | reverse complement strand
TTTGATTGTTGCTAGACCCCTGTTGGGCTAGTAGGGATCGCCTCTATCCGTAGAGGGGATTTACCTCTCCAACAGGTGGGGAATTGAACTCGTGACTTAACATCAAGGAGTGCCTAAACAGAGCACCAGATCACTATCCAAGACCCCATGGAATTATGGTTTTCTTATTTTATTATAAAATAAAATAGAATATAATGTAAAATCATCTTGCAAATCAAAATTTTTATTTAAGGAAATGTTATGTTAAATTTGATTTTTTTAAAAGAGTTAAAGTTGTTAGGTTAACTATAGCAGTTTTGGGCACAAGGTTTTTTGTAGCCCATGGTATTAGAGTCTATAGATTATACTATGTGATGAAGGTTTTAAAAGGTTTGAGAATTCTCCAATCTAATGTGTTAGTTGAGAGTAAGTTTCACTTGGCCTAGGTAAGAGGGTATTTGGTATGTTTAAGTCAAGGATCTTGGTTATTTTTAAACCATAAAATAATAATAAATTTATGGTTCGCTGATTTATTGGTGAAGAAAGAATGTATTGTTTGGTCAAGCCACAAAGTGACATAGATGCATAGGTAAAGATGAAAGTTAATGTACATGGAAACTAAATCAAGTGTTGGTTGTGATGAATCAACTTTGGGAGAGCACCTCAATGAGAATGGTAGCATAAATGCCAGATAGCAATACTCCCCCATAGATTTGAACATGTGTGAAGGCATAGGAGAATAGCATAAATGCCAGATAACAATACTCCCCCATAGATTTTAACATGTGTGAAGGCATAGGACTATCTCCCCCATAGATTTGAACATGTGTGAAGGCATAGGAGAATCCTACCAGATAGCAATGTTGGTCACCCCTATAAATTTGTTAAACTTTGTTTGGCATGCTTACTCCTTGGTAAAGTCTTGATGCAGTCAAGTAAATTCTTTGACATAAACCTAGGTGATAAAAGAGAAGAGCATGTAAAATTTTCAGTGAATTTTAAAGAGAAAGTCAAAATTGTTACATCAATAATAATCACGTAGGGCATATGGTTTTAATAGTTAATAATATTAAAACCCATAAATTACATATAATGAACCTACATACTTTTTTTTTTTTCTAATTAAATATTCTAAAATAAATCATGTATATTGAGTATAATTATTTTCTACTTTTGGAAAAATGAATAATTAAAAAAAAAAACCAAAATTCTGCCTTTGGAAGAAGTAGTTTGAGGAAAAAAAGTGTTCTAAAACTATTTCTGCTTGGCTAATAGCTCGTTTTCATTGGACATAAAGAAACACGTTAATGGCCCAAGACGCATCGGGAAGGAGTGAAAGTCTAAGAACCACTACTGAGTTATTCTAGGTGGTGTGGTTTTCCTTGAATAACAGTGATGAATCAACCTGCATTCGCGGATCACAACCAAAAATAATTGTCGTACTGTTGGTTTGACAACTAAATTATGATAACTTTTCCCACCTTTTTTTTTTTTTTTTAAATATTACATAAAAAAAACTCTTAAAATTGATAAAAACACTTCAAAGCCATGATATTAACATAAAAATAACATAACGTAGAATCCTTCGTTGTCTTAACTATTTTTTATCTTTCAGGACCCCAAATTACATCAAAATTAATAGAATATTAGTTTTGTACTTTGAAAAAGGGATTAGTGAGCTTCATGCATTTCCAGAGGTGACTATAGTTGGCACAAGTGTGTTGCTTCTTCAATGGAGTGGATAATGATTACTGAACTGTACTAAACACTCGAACAACTTGAGGCGAGCTACTTCATCTGTTCAATGCTTTGTCGTTACACGTATTATGCAGCAGTCTGGGAATCATAGCAGTCCATGTGACCATGATAAACAAGTCGATATATTGAGACATTGTCACGCAAATACCGGACGACAAATCAAGTTCTACAATATGACGAAGAACTAAAAAACCACCATGGGTACGTGTATTATTTGGAATTATAGAACGTCTACATTCTTAGGTTTGGTTTTTTTCCAATGTGTTTTTAGTTTTAATGAACTAGTTATAGTGAATTGTAAATTTCTACTGGCATTCGTATTTACGAATTTGTCGTAGCTATTTTTAATTAATAGTAAGAAGATTTTCTATATACTTATAAAAACATAGTGAGCAATATAATATTTTTACATGGTATTAGAGCCTTGGCTCATGTTATATTTTCTTAGTTATTTTTAACAGCTTCTGTTGGAGTAATTGTTTCACTTTATTAAGAATCAATTAAGTGGACTAACAACAACCCTAGGAACATAGGACTAACCGCCCACTTAAGGTAATGGAAAGTTACTAAAGCTTGTTGGTTTTGGTGTAACTTACAAGTTTTTCTCCATTTGTCCACTTATTAGAGTTTTTGTACTTTAATACTTTATCAAGTCCTAATTTTTCCTTTATGTTTACTGCCTATGTTTCCCTTAACATGGATATTAAAGTTGGTAATTATAAAAAATTACAAACTCACATAAGAATTTATATCTTTCCAATTGTTATAATTATCTTTAACCAACATTGAACCTCCTCCATTATTATATATAATAAAAATTTTCCATATATTTTTAAAATCATTGTGAATAATACAACACTTTTACCGACCATACAAAACCTTAAGCTTCACTGATGATAGCCTCACCCAAAATTTTGCAAGTCACATGCTCCCTCAGATAATTGAGGCGTGGAATCTAGCCATTCACATATCTTTTCATCAGATGATTCTGATTCATCTTGGGACATTAAACTGTGCCTACTTTATTTAGATCTCATCGGCCGAAAACACCCAAACCCCTCTTTGACGACGTGTTGGATTTTAATTGGTTTCCAGGCTTTATGATACATTAGTGAATCGGCAAGAGCTAACCAGCCTGTTATAGGGCTTTAAATGCTTGGTTAGCTCCGCCCCGATAATAGATTGCCATTATTTTTTATTTATCTAGTCACCACTAGCGTGTGTTATCAAGACATCGAAGGCACAGCTAACCAAACATTTAATGCCTTCTGACAAACTGGTTAGCTCTTACCATAGTGAATCCACCTTCAATAGTTTTGAAACTAGTTTGTTTATATGAATAAACCTTGTCATTGTAGTTTGATTACTTGTGCATGATATTGTAAGTGAGCTAACTAGATGACTTGCTCGATGCTCGACACTGTATAACTGGAGAGATTGATTTGATTGCAAAATATTATAAAGATCGTACAAATATATAATTTTTTTTTGAAATTTGATGAATTATTTTTTGTAATGTTATATTTTCTTTTATTGAAATTGTATTTTTGCCTGGCCAGCCAACCTTACCTACTTTATAAAATGAATTCCGAACTGGCTGGTTAAGCCCGCAGTGGACCCTCCTCGAATGCCGTTGGAACAAAGCTATGCGTCCCGTGTAATTTATTTAGAACACGTTCAAGTGATATTATTTTTTGGGATGTTAATATTTTTTTTACTGAAATGGTATTTTTTAAAAATATATATAAATTAAATTTAGTGTTTTGAAAAAATCATTATGAATTTAAACTTAATGAATGGCAAATATGAATTATTTATTTATTTATTATTATTATTAAAATTTAAATAGATAAATAATTAAAAACAAATAATTAAATTACATAAAATCCACTGTTTATATTTATATTATTTGTTAATAAAACTTATTATCATTGGAAAAGGGTTTTAAAACCAAACAATCCAACATTCAAAATAGTGTTTCAACTGCGAAACCACCTTCTATTGCAAGAAATAGTAATGCATGAAATAGTACTTGGTGTTACTGTAGTTTTAAACCAATAAAATACAATAATCAGGTTTAGAGATCAATTAGGCTTCACATAAATATAAAAGATTAATTTAAAATAAGTTTTGTTGTTTTTTTAAGTCAATAATTTTTTATTAATTTATAGAATGATTACATCGTGAGGAGAGCAATCACAAGTGAGGCCTGCCCAGGCCTCACTCCTACAGGATTTGTTAGCCAATGAGTATATAAAAAAAAATACTGAAATTAACAAGATTTCATGTTAACAACCCACCAAACACATACTTGAGAAAAGATCAAAATGCAACGAACTTTCTTCAATCCCTGTTATCAACATAAGGACCTTGAGCAACATTTTCTCGTTTAGCCGGTCGATGAAATGCCTCATGGATATGGGACTCCATGTGGACATTCCACCCCTCAAAACTATCCATTCGGGCTTGCAAATGTTTCTGGTCCCAGGAAGGAAACTGGTTCCAGGAAGGAATTCTTCCTGTCCAGGATGCCGCCTTGATTATGCTGAATATCATTGAAAAAACTGTGAATTTCGCTGCAATCATTCCTGTTCTCTAGGGCTTGTTGGTCCACTGAGGCCTAGGGGAGACAAATATGAACTTTGATAGAGTCAATGGGGTGGCAACTCGATTCTCCCAGGACAGCCACCACGCAGCTGGTCGAGCTCATCCTCTTCCACTAGCGCACAAATTTTCACTCGGCTCCCACTGGCCCGATGACCACATTGTCGTTGCATTGTGAACCAACTGAGCAACCTACACCACTAAAAACCAAAATATTGAAGAACCTGAGGGTAGGCGTTGCCTTTCTCTCGAGCCCACTGAGGTAAATCAACTGAGGAGGATACCACTAGCCTCAAAAAAAGGTAGCTCAACCATTGAAAATGTGCCTCGTAGCCCCCGTCAGGCCTTGAATCCTCACACCACACCGAAAACACAAAGCACTCAATGCAGGTCGTGGGCACTAGGCTAAGAAAACGACAAGATTTAAATAAGACAAACCAACCCGCTACAAACCAAGAGCTCGAATAACCAGGTAGACAAAACAACAAAAAAACGCGCCACCTTCTTAGCCCCGAACCACTTGCAGAATAACATCACCAAACTTTCAGCCCCTTACTTTCATCCATACGGACACCAAATCCAACCACAATCCAACACAAATTTATTTTTAATTTCGTCCTTTTTAATAACTTTGACGTACAACCCAACGAAGCCGGAAAATATTTCTCGACCATTGGCGGACGGTAAAATCAAATCTGCCGTGCCGAGAAAATGATGCCAAACGGCCAACGCCGGCGCTGTGTCGAACCCTTTCGTTTTGGACATGGACACAAATACGGGATATTTGGACAAATGAATTTCATATTTGTGTTCGCGAAATTGACGGGTCCTTATTTATCGGCAATTACGGGCCCTAAATTATCGGCAAATCAACAGGCGTCAATCTGAGCGAATACCCAAATCTAAGACACGGACGATCGAATCCCGGCGCCTCTTTCAAATTTCTATTTAAGGTCCCGAGTACATCAAAGCAAGCAAGAGAGTCCCCTGTACCTTTCGACGGGGCAAATCGCATGGTGTTAGACAACTGGACCAACTTTTCCCCTTTGTTTCATTCCTTCAAACCCTAATGCTCTCAACCCTAACTGTAAGTGAAATATACAGCCATAGATGGGGTCCACATGCCCGCCCGCCTTTTTCATTTTAAGCCTACTCCCTCAGCCCCAATTTTCCATTTTTACTCGCCTTTTCAATTTTTCAAGTTATATTCTTCTCACCTTTTTAATTTCTCTAGTTATTTGTTTACGCCAAACCCTTCAAAGTCTTTCTAGAAAACAATGCCTTTTCCGAAAATTTGATATACATAGACAAAGTCAACTAATTTGTTTAGCTTATATCATATATGCCTTTAATTTCGAAATCTTTCTGGAATTTGCAAACACCATATGGATGGGTATTAATATGTACGAGTCATCAGATATTAAAAAAAAAATAGCATATGAAGATTGTGCAGGAAAATACATGGATCACACTATGAACGTTGATGATATTTTTGGATTACAACCCAAAATTTTATGGCGAAAAGGATGTTTGTTTCCGTTGATCCATCATAGGAGATGTAAACAATTTAACATTAATCGATCAAAATCACGATATAGAATGCGTTAATGATAATTTGGTGCAAGAACATCGTTGGTTAAACCACCGATGCATGTGATTCAAGGTGAGTATTCATAGTCTATTCTAGATTCTTTTATATTGATATCTGTATTACACTAATCTCTATGGCTCATTAGTAGAAAACAGATCATAGTCTTTTTCTTGTCTCGTCTTCCTCACTAATCACCTCAAGTCTCACTAATCACCTCAAGTCTTCCCCACCATATGTCCAACCCCTAGCTCCTATAAATCTTGAATGAAGGTGGTTATTTATGTTTTTCGCATTTTATTATAAAATAAATAGAATATTAATGTAAAATCACTTTGCAAATGAAAATCTTTGTATAAGGAAATGTTACGTTAAATTTGACTTTTTGAAAGAGTTAAAGTTGTTCAATTAACTACGGTAGTCTTGGGCACATGGTTTTGGTAACCCTAGTATTATAGTTTATAGATTATATGTAATGAAGGTTTTAAAAGGTTTGAGAATTCTCCAATCTAATGTGTTAGAGTTGAGAGTAAGGTTTACTTGGCAAAGGTAAAAGCGTATTAGGTATGTTTAGGTATATTGGTTTCTTTTAAACCATAAGATAATAATATATTTATAGTTGGCTAATTTATTACTAAAGTGGTCAACCCACAAAGCCACTCCAAACAATGTTTGGATGACTCACCTATAGATGACTTGAGATCACTACTTTAGAAAGTAGATGCAAAGGTATAGATAAAAGTTAATGTACATGGAAACTAGATCAAGTGTTGGTTCTGATGAAACAACATTACGAGAGCACTTGCGGTGAACGTGTGTGAAGGGGAGGAGAATGGTAGCATAAGTGCCAGATAGGGATAGTCCCCCATTGATGTGAAAATGTGTGAAGCCTAGGAAAATGTTGCTAGATAGCAATGTTGGTCATCCCAATAAGGCTGTAAAACCTTATTAGGCATGCCTACTCCTATTAGTGAAGTCTTGATGCACTCAAGTAAAGACCTGGTAAAGCTTTGATATAAACCTAGGTGATAAGGGAGAAGAGCATGTAGATTTTTCAGTAAATTTTAAAGGGGAATTCAAAGTTGTTAGGTCAATAATGGTCATGTAGGGCACATGGATTTAATAGTTCGTAATATTAGAACCCATAAATTACTTATGATGAACCCATATATTTTTTTCCCAATTAAATATTCTAAAGTAAATCATGTATATTGACTATAATTATCCTTTTTCTTACATCTCACAAAAAAAATGAATAATTGAATAAAAAAGATGAATAATGGAAAAAAAGAAGAAGAAAAAAACCCAAAATTCATCTTTTGGAAGAAGCATTTTTTAGGAAAATTAAGTGGACATAACTCTCTTCATAATAAATTGATAAGGAGTTGTGAAAGCCATCAAGTTTACAAAAAAATAACAAAGATATAATTTTCTTTTACGCTAAAACTATATTACATATGATTACATTGTTTACCCAAGGAGGACTTGAACCTAGGATCTTGAGGGACCAATGTCCTCGCTCACATAGTCATCACCAATCAAGATGCCTCACCTAGGATAATAAAGATACAACTTAACATAATGCAACATCCTTCATTGTTTTAACTATTTTTATCTCTCATGACCCCAAATTACATGAAAATTAATAATAAAAAAATAGCTTTGTGGTTTGACCATGGGATTTGTGAGCTTCATGCATTTCCATATGAGAGAGTCCTAAAAATTATAAAGCAAAATCAATTTATAAATGTGACTAAATATAGTTGGCACAAATGTGTTATCATAATTAATATAGATTATGATTACTGAACTGTACCTAAAAAAACAAACACTTGAACAACTTGAAGTGAGAGACTTCATATGTTCAAGTGTTTTGTCATTATGCTTAATGTGCAACAGTCCGACAATCGTAGTAGTCCATGTGACCATGATAAACAAGTCGATATATCCAAACATTGTTATAAAGTCAAGAAGAGGAAAGAACTGAAAAACCACCATGGGTACTTGTATTACTTAGAAATTATAGAACGTCTAGACTCCTAGGGTTGGGTTTTTCCAATGTTTCTTAGTTTTAATGAACTAGCTATAGTAAGTTATAAACTTATATAGTATTTGTTTCTACTCAATTGTCATAGTTATTTTTAACTAATACCAAGAAGGTCTTCTATATACTTTTAAAAATATTGTGAGTAATACAATACTTTTACATGGTATTAGAGCCTAAGCCCATGTTCAAATCCCTTAGTTGACTTTGAAGGGGGGTGTTGTAGTAATTGTCAAACTCACCTTATTGGGAATCAATTAGACCACCCTAGGAACATGCACGGGTGCTTCACTCAATGAACCTTTGACATATCATGTGTGTTCGTGACATACTAAACAATACCCTTAATTTGACTACATATTGGAAAATACCTCGAAAAGACACATTATTTAACCCCCTACCAATACGAACCCAAAACACCTTCCTAATTAAAAAAACCCCTACTTTCACTAGATATTGTAGGTTTCGATTTTTTTATTAACATTTTCTATACCCCTTTATATTTTTTCATTAACTCTGAGTTTAATTTTTTATACCTGCCAATATAAAAACCCTTTACCCCCTATTATATGCTCAATATATTATGCCATTTTTTCCTCAATGTATATCCCCAAATATGAATGAACATGGTATGGTATTGCTCCCTCAGCGAAGCCTCGTTGCGAACATGAGACTAATCTCCCACTCAAGGTAATGGTAAGGGTTTGGAAGTTTACTAAAGCTTGTTCATTTTGGTGTAATAAAAACTTCAATATCCTACGATTTTTTCTCCATTTGTCCACTTACGAGAGATTTTTTATTTGGGTACCTAATTAAGTCCCAATTTCTTCTTTATGTTTACTTCCTATGTTTCACTTAAGGGAGGTGTTAGAGTTGTTATTTTCCAACCTTTCGTTTCCTAATGAGCTAGTTATAGAGAGTTGCAAGCTCACATGAGAATTTATATCTTTCCAATTGTCATAATTATCTTTAACTGACATTGAGCCTCCTCCATTGCTATATAATGAAGATCAGTGTACTTTTAAAGTCATTATCAACAATACAACACTTTCACACCGACGAAAAAAAACTGTAAGCTTGACCGATCAGAGCCTCACCCAAAAATTTATAAGCCATGTGCTCCCTCAGATAATTGACACAATGAATCGAGCCATTCACATATCTATATTTTTTTCTACAACAGTGACCCAATGAGTAAGCAAGAGTCGAGATGTCGTGTATTGACCACGAATGGAGTGAAAACTCCTTGGGGTTGCCTACTCCTTGAACCTAATCAATACAGGCTAAGCATGTCATTTCGAAGAATCGAACACCGATGGTGAGGGAGTTAACAACCCACCTCAATCACTCAGTCTACCCTTATTTGACCATTCACATATCTTTTCATCCGACAATTCTCATTCATCTTGAGATACTCAACTGTGTGTACTTTATGTTGATCTTCTTGCCTGAAAACACCCAAACTGCTCCTTAATGACATGTTGGATTTTTATTGGTTTCAAAGTTTTATGACACATTAGTGAAGCCACCTTCAACAACTGTGAAACTAATTTGTTTATATGAATGGACCTTGTCATTGTAGTTTAACTATTTGTGCATAATGTTATCCTATTTGTGCATAAATTTAAAACTTTAAGGTTAGACTTCTGAGACAGCCAATCAAAACTTAAAGGTTAAACTTCCGAGACAACCAATCAATGATAACTTAAAAATTCCCTTCGATCATTAATCTGGAAATACCCAAAAACGACTTTGCTAGCCGGGAAGCATCTCTTGTAGGCTATGTTATCACATTGTTGGTTTGTAAGTTCTTCTCATAACCATATCTTGATACATTATGCCTTTGAATATGTTTCATGAAACGTTTGTTATTTTTTCATTGCATTTCTTTATTGCTCATATCTTTATAACTTTTTTCTTTAAGAAATTAACTTTGGCCACTGAAAATGCTTGTAATAAGTTTTCTCTTTGTTGCACCATGGGCTAGATTCCTCTCCATTTTTATGAAGATGCATTTATTTATATATATCTATATCTATATATATATATTTCACAAATATTTAAAAAATGTTAACTACAATTTTGTTACATTAGTCTCTACCCATCTCCCCCCTATTAAATTGTAACTTTAGCAGATCTTCCCATATTAACGTGTAGAATGACATCTTTAAAAATTTAAAGAAGTCAAATGAAACATATGATGATCCGTGAACCAAAAGTTTTTGTGAATTCTAAATAATTTTTCGTATTTAGGCTTTACCATTTTAAACTTAAAGACGTTTACAAACACTGCGTGCCCCTTACTTTCATCCACACGGACACCAAATCCAACACAAATTTATTTTTAATTTCGTCCCTCTTTTAGGACAACTGGACCAGCGTTTCCCTTTTGTCTTATTCCCTCACACCCTAAACCTCTCAACCGTAATTATAATTTTTTAAAATAACAAGAAATATACAGCCATAGATGGGTCCACATGCCTGCGCACCGTTTTCATTTTAACGCTACTCTCTCGACCCCAATTTTCGATTTTTACCAGCCTTTTCAATTTTTCCAGTTACATTCTTCTCACCCTTTTTATTTTTCCAATTGTGTTTTTCTAAAAAAATATTAAGTTTGGTGTGCATTTGGTTTTACTCTCATTGACTCATATTTCTTCTCCTAGACACGACAATTTTTGACCATTGATGTCGAAATTTATAAAATATAAGTACAGTTTCATTCGATTGGAAAAAAACAGGCCTAAAAGTTATTTCATGAATCAAATTCGAATAAAACTTTTTAATTAAACTCAAATAAAAGTTTGACATTTTTAACAATAAACCTTACTTTTATGAAATACTTCAATACCAAAAATTACCATGGTTTGGTTTTTTATTTATTTTTAGCTACTTTTGATTTGAGTTAAACTGATTTTGATTTTATATTTTGTTGATAGGTTTATATATATGAATTTTTAGATGGAATGGGTTTGTTGACTTTATGAATTTTAAGTGAAAGGAGGTTTGTTTTGTTTTTGTTGATAATGAAGGAGTGGATCATATTCTTCCTATATATATGAACTTTAGGTGGAAGGAGGTTTGTTGACTTTTGTTTTTATTTATAGTGAACTAACTTTAGGTGGAAGGAGCTTTGTTGACTTTTGACTTTTGTTTTTATTGATAATAAACGAGTGGATCATATTCTTTGTTTGTGTCATAGAAATAAAGAATGATGTTTTACAGGGCTTTAAATTCATTCATATTCTTCATATATATATATGAACTTTAGGTGGAAGGAGGTTTGTTGACTTTTGTTTTGTCTTTAAACTCATTCATATTCTTCATATAAATATGAACTTTACGTGGAAGGAGGTTTGTTGACTTTTGTTTTGTCTTTAAATTCATTCATATTCTTCATGTATATATATATATATATGAACTTTAGGTGGAAGGAAGTTTGTTGACTTTTGTTTTGTCTTAGGTGGAAGGAGGTTTTTTGACTTTTGTTATATTGATTATGAACTTTAGGTGGAATGGAAGGAAGTTTGTTGACTTTTGTTTTGTTTTAGGTGGAAGGAGGTTTGTTGATTTTTGTTATATTAATAATGAACGAATGAATCATATTCTTCGTGTCTGTATCATCTGTGTCATAGAAATAAAGAATGTTTTACAAGAAAGTTTTGTGGAAGGGGGTTTGTTGAATTTTGCTTTTATTGATAATGAACGAGTGGATCATATTCTTCGTTGTGTCATAGAAATAAAGAAAGTTTTACAGGTCTTTAAATTATTCATAAACTGAAAAACACCACTTTCATCTTCATCCACTCAAGTTTTATCATTGATCAGAACAACTTTGGTGAGGAATGTTGTGGCTCCAACAAAACTTATTCCTAAACATGAGGTATGCACATGGGACTTCATGGTAATTGCGAACAAAAGATAATTAACCATGATTTTCTTTGGAAAGAAATTGCATGTGTTTTGTATAAGGAGTGATAGGTTATTCTATTAATTGAAAATATTACTCTAGAATTTTGAGAGTTGCATAGATTTTTTGTGTAGAGGAATTAATTATTTCATTGGAAGGTTTTGCATGGTTTTTATGCAATAATTTTCTAAAAACATGCATGAGAATTTTACATATTAAAATTAAAGAAACCATGTTGTTTTATTAAAAAGTATATTGCAAAAATGTTTTTTTTTCAAAGATTTAAGAAGGTATACTACTTTTATAAAGAATGCATGTGAAATATGCAAGTTAAACGATAAAAAAATCATATTACTTTCTTGAAAGAAAATTGCATGGTAAAAGATAAAAAAAATTATATTACTTTAATGAAAGAAAAATTGCATGGTAAAAAAAAAAAAAATCATATGATGAAACGTGCACATAAAAAAACTAAAAAAATCATGATATTTTTCATGAAAAAACTTACGTAAATCTTTCTAAGATTGCCAAGAAATTATGAGAGAAAATTAGATTATTAATTTTCTTGGAGATATTAGCATGATTCCTATAGACTCTTAATAGGAATATATGCACAATAATAATATCCATTATATTGGAATTCTTGAAATAAATTTATATGTTAGTTCTTGAAAAAAAATATTGATTGCACCATTGTATTAGATTTCCAAGTGAAATGACTTTTGCATACATTATCAAATTCTTTGAAAAAAAAGTTAATTAGATTAATTTTTTTTGGAAGGTTTTTCATGAATATGTATGTATATATTACCCATGTTGTTTATTTAATATTGCAAGGATTTGAGTGCAAAAAGACTTGCATAGGAGTTTTATGAATGAATTGGTGAAAAATAAAGATTGTTTTCATAAAAGATGTATATGAATCTTGTTCATACAAGAACAAGAACATAGGAGTTTTGTGCATTAATTGGTGAAAAATAAATATTGTTTTCTTAAAAGATGCATATGAATCTTGTTCATACTTGTTCCTTGAAAAGCTTATGTGCATTGAAATAAGGATATTTATGTGCATTGAAAAGATTAACTGAACTACGACCAATTTTCCACATCTATAACATTTGATATTTGGTTTATTAGATTGAAAATTCTTCTGTATCTGGTCATTTTTGTTATCTATCACCCTGTTTCTTCTACCTCAACCTCTCGAATTCTTGCTACCTTTGGAAGATTCACCTTGTGATTTATGTTCCTTTTGTGTATCACACTAGGTTTCTATATTTGAATTAGAAATATACTATTTCTTCCCAAAAGTCTTTTCTCTTTATGTAATTTTATTAGCTAGTTAATCAAAAGTATTGTCCTTTAATTGTCCACTAGCTTGGAGAGATTCCAAGTAGTGAGAATATGTAGGGCATAACAATATGCTGGGTGTAGGCCTTGATCAAGGAATAACTGCAATAATAACTAAAAAAATCTCTAATTTTGAATGTGAATCATAGAGTTTTTTTTAATTTTTAATGCTTCATACGATGTCTTACAAGAATGAATGTACCAATTTCATTGGATATTGTCATCTCCAAATTAAATAATTGCAATAATAACTAAAAAATCTTTAATTCTGAATGTGAATCATAGAGTTTCTTTAAAATGTCTAATGCTTCATACGATGTCTTACAAGAATGAATGTATCTACTTACCTCTTCTGAAACTGATGTTTTTTTAGACAGAAGCGGTTAAATTTATTATAGGGCGCCAATGCAGTGGCATTGTGCAATTACAATACTGCTCTGGCTAAGAGCGCAGAGCGTAATTTTCCTCCTGAGACAGTAAACAATGTAGCAGAGATTGAATATACCCCACTGCAAAATTCTAAACTCCATGCTGTCATGATCGATTGGAGCGTTGGAGAAGGCATCGAAATAAGAAGCGTTGAGATTGTCGACAGGTCCACAGATGAACGCTGGAAGATGAGTGGAGCCGGTGGCGTGAGGTCCCTCCGAATCAGCGATCAGGTTCTTCATAAGGCTTTCCAGGATATCACAAAAGGAGCCCTTCTTTCTATTTCCTTTGGATTCGCTATGGAAAGAGAACAGAGCGTTTTTGCTTCTGCCAAAAATGCAGAAGTTGATCACCCAACCTTCCTTCATCCGGATGCTTACAACAGAGAAAACTGGGACAAAACACAGGGCGTGAAGCTGGGAGAAAAGGTTAGACTGCTTCATTAGGGATTGAACCAAGATTTTTTTTTCAGATGATCATTAAAATTGTTGCGGTTCAGATAACAGGGAGGATGGAAGGGCCTAGGGATAAGAGGAATACCGAGCAAAAAAAGGCCCAGAGAGCACAGGACTTAAGGGATATTGCATAAGGAGTCGACATAGTTAACGGACAAAGATCTTTTACTCCGCAGAACGCCGAGATTGGCTTCCATATCTGCCTGGGTATTTAATTTCCTGGGAATATGATAGAAAGAGATCTTGTGGAATTTGGGCAATATAAGTCTAATTTTCCTGAGGATGGCTGATAAATGGAGCTGAGAAGGATTCTTAATGGTATTCAACGCCTGGATAATGATCCTGGAGTCCCCGAAGACTGAAATGGATAGGAAGTTACCTTTGTTCACTTGAAATAGACCCTACCACAGAGCAAGAGCCTCCGCTCTGTTGTTATATTCCCTGCCCAGACCCCAAGCAAACCGGATCACATCAGAACCATCAAGACCCAAGAGAACCCCACCTCCTCCTGCGATACCAGGGTTGCCTTTGGAGGCCCCGTAAAAAAAAAGACAATGTTCATTCAGAGCCGACCTCCACTTAATGAACTCTTGCTCCTCCATCCTAATTTCCCAGATGGAGTGGACGCTAGCAGAAAGGGTGGCACAGTCCTTATGGTTAGGGACCAGTCCATTGAACCAGAGATCCTCCTCTCTGTTCAGAGCTTTTCCAGGCTTTTTGGCAGAGTTGGCTTCAAGAGTTTCTCCCAATAGAGCTTTGACTTTGGTGATGACTCTGGACGAATTGCAACTTTCGTTTCTGAATAATCTGTTGTTCCTTTCCAACCACAACTTCCAGCAAACAATATTGGGGATCCACAGCCAACAATTTTTGAGAAGGTGATTTTTGGAAAGACCAAACAAAGATGATTTGCTCCAGGTTTGGAAAAGATTTGGGATGTTCCTAGGGAGCTCGAATTTATCAGAATTTAGCATAAGGATCCCCTTCCAGACTTCTAGCGCAAAAGGGCAGGATAAGAACAAATGATCAGTTGTTTCTTCCTTCGACATGCAAAGATTGCACCAGGATGGTCCTTCCATACCACGCCTGCGGATATTATCACGAGTGAGAATACTGTTGTGAGCTAACGTCCAATAGAAGAAATCAATTCTGGGAAGAGAGGGGGAATCCCAAATAAATTTCCATTGAGTAGGATTTGGAGGAACATTCGGAGTGGCCATAATACTTTTGTAGCCTTCAGATGGAGAATACGAACCTGAGACAGATCCCCACCCTCGTTTGTCCTTTGCTGAAGCTTTTAAGGGAGCTTTCCCTTGAAGTTTATCCAAAAGAACCGAGGCTTCACCATCCAGCCATTGAGGGACCTCCCCCAGTTGCCAGCTGTCCCAAAGACTATCCTCCGTCCAAGTGGAGATGTCCCAGAGGGTGTTCAGATTGCGAGCCTGGAGCCAGTGTTTGATATTGGTAAGTTCTTCCATCTGACTCAAAGGTTGATCACCCAGAATAGGATCATCCTAGATTCTTATTTTTTTCCCATTACCTGGAATCCAATACAGCTTATGACTGAAATGTTCCAAAGCTTTTTGATGCAGGGTTTAAAAACAGGAGAACCTTTGGAGGTTCGAGGAGGCTGGTCTAAGCATCTAAGGCGCTTCCCATGAAAATATTTTCTCCACGGGACTTTCTTGCTCCAACTTAATTTTCCAGAGACAATGTCCCAAAGAAGCTTGGTTCCCAAAGCCAGATTTTGAGCGGCCAGATCGCGAATTTGTAGTCCTCCTTCCATAAATGGCTTTTTAATAGTATCCCATTTAACAAGATGCAACCTTCTTTCGTTGTTTTTTCCCCCTTCCCACAGAAAACGCCTTAGAAGAGTTTCCATTTTGTTGATGAAGGTTTTTGGCGCAAGGAGGATGGAGTGCTAATATAACAGAAGACTTGAGAGGACAACTTTCATCAGAATGATTTTCCCCACATTATTCAGCCATGAAGCTCCCCAGGCATGGATTCTGCTTTTAATCTTGTCCAGCAGGGGCATCCAATGGGCAACTTTAGGAGTGGTCTTGAAGATTGGTATCCCTGGGTATTTAAAGGAGTCCCAGGCCCAGGACCCTTCCATATCAAGAATCCTTGCAATATCTGATAATTCCTTAACCGAGCAGTTCCAGCTATAGATTGTGCTTTTTAGAAAGTTGATCTTGTTGCCCGAGACTTCTCTATAAATGTCCAGCTCCTTCTTGAAGGATTTAGCAGAGTTTATGCTTGCCCCACCCAGCAATAACGTATCGTCGGCAAATTGGGCATGATTTATGTCTTTGACATGGTGAACCATGCGAACGCCAGGAAGTCTGTTGATTATGGTCCAGTTGAAAGCTGAGAACTGAGGCTTGAATGGCATAAAGAAGAGGGGACAAAGGGTAACCTTATCTTAGGCCCCTAGAGGCTTGGAAAAATTCTGAAGGTCGCCCATTTACCAAAGGCGCTATCCAAGGAGAGGCAATGCAGGCTTTTATCTAGTTAATGATGGCTGAAGAGAAGCCCATTTTCTTCATAACCATAAACAGGAATTCATGCTTTACCATGTCAAAAGCATTTGCCAAGTCAAGCTTAATCACCATACCTTTCTCCTTTCGGTGATAGCTTGAATGAACAGCTTCTTGCACCAGCACTATGTTGTCAAGAATCTTTCTCCCTTTGATGAATCCTCCTTGGTTTTCAGGGATAATGGTCGGTAATATTTTCTTGAGGCGATTGGCTATAATTTTTGTGATTGGCTTGTAACTAGAGTTACACAATGAGATTGGCCGGAATTTGTTGAAATCAACTGCACCTTTCTCTTTTGGAATCAAGGCCAGAAACGTTGAATTGATGGCGCCTCCGATCTTTGCACAAGATTGAGATTTCCTGACCATTCTCAGAAGGTCATTTTTTATTATGGCCCAACAGGAAAGATAGAATCTAACAAGAAACCCATCCGGACCAGGAGCTTTGTCCAGTTCCATACTGTCTAGTGCATTTTTAAGCTCATTCATGCTGATTAGAGCAGTCAGCGTAGAATTGTCAGGATCTTGAACACATTGGGGGATCAAATTCATCGGATAGACATGGGGATCCATTGGTGGATCATCGGGGGAAGAGTAAAGATCTTTGAAGTGAGAGTGAGCTGCCTGCTTGATGTCTTCGAAATCCTTAACCACTGCATTTTGGTGATGAATTTCTTTAACAATTTTGAATTGCTTGCGAGCTTCAGCTTGTTTGTGGAAGAAGCTAGTATTTTTGTCCCCAGCTTGTAACGAGAGAGCTCTGGATTTCTGCCTCCAGAGTTCTTCTTCTTCCCTACTTGCTTTGTGGAAATCTTTTTGCAGGTCAACTTCTCTCTGAAGAAGGTCTTGGATAACAACAAAATTTTCCAAAGATTATTGATGGGCAGCAAGACTGTCCAGGGCCACCTACCTTTTGGAGGAGGGAGTTTTCAGCGTTCTAGCCCACTCCTTAAGCCTTCTTTTGAGCCCCCTCAATTTTTCTTCCCACACGTAGAAAGGGGAACCTTGAACAGGTCTGTTCCAGGCATCTGAAACCATCTCTTGGAACCCCTCATGTTGAAGCCATAATGAACTGAATCTGAAGGGGATAGGGCCAAGATTTTCATCCGTGGAAAGCTCAAGGATAATGGGTTTGTGATCAGAGGTGTTGTTTGGCAGAATTTTGGACGAGGCCATTAGACCGCAAGTTAGGAAAGAGGATTGGATCATAAATCTGTCCAATCAAGCTGCAATATGATTTGGGCCCACCCTTTTGTTAGACCAGGTGAACTTCCTAGATGTGGGCTTGATATCCTCCAACTCCCATCCCAACATGAGGTCTTCAACCCATTCTCTAGTTGGATCCCTGACCGGGGAGCCTCCCTTTTTCTCATTTACAGCAAGAGTGACATTCATATCACCAGCTATGATAATGTTTTCAGGATTGTGCAGCGAAAGATAGGACAAAATCGAGTCCCAACAATATTTTTTCTCAGAAGGAAGAACATGAGCATATATATTGACCATACTTACTTGTTGGCCGGAGTCTTTATGGAGGAGCTTCGTGAGAAGCCAATGGGAGGAGCTATCTTTTTGAATCAGGTCATAGATAGAGCTATCCCAGAAGGTAGCGATTCCACCGGAGGCGCCTCTTGCACTGACAGCACATCCAATACCTTTACGCCAAAAGGTTTTGCTAGCATGGAGGAGGGAAGTTTCCTCCAACTTTGTCTCCTGGATGAGGAGGATTTTAGGCGAATACATTCTCACTATATCTTTCAGGGCATCTTCTTTTAGCTTGCTGCCTAATCCTCTGCAATTCCAGGAGATGTACTTCATTATTTATTGGCTTGGGAGATTGTGGCTCCTTTTGGAGCCAAGCCATGCTTGCGCCCTGACCTAGTATTCATCATTCCCTTGAGAGTTTTTTGAGAGCCTTGGAGAACATCCAGATAGGTTTTCTCCTCTCTCTGTTTCTTCTTGGATTTTCAAACCCTCGCTGATTTGATAGGGGTGACTTGTGAGCTGTCTGATTCATAGGTTCTTCCTTCTGAGTCTTCATCAGATTCGGAGGCCAGACTTATATGTTCTTCTTTATCTTTATTTCCTTCATTCCCTCCTGAGGCTGGGGGGTTGATTATTTCAGTACCAGATTCTTTTACTTCCTTCATCATGTCTTCAGGTTCTTCTTGAGCCCCGATGGTTTCTGCGTTCCCACCTGAGGAGGATCCAACTTTTGGGTCTTCATTGGCCTTTGGATTGGTTTGAGGCTTCCCCACTGTTCCAGAATTTTTCTTCTCTGTTGGTCTAGGGATAGCCTTGCCTCTTTTGATTTCTTTCCATCCTTCCTCGTCCTCCCTGGTCCCAGCCGGGGATTTGGGGCAATTCCGTTGGAAGTGTCCGTGTTCATGACACGTTCTGCATTTGAAAGGTAGTTGCTCATAGTCCAGCTTTTGATAGTGATGCCATTCTCCCACTGTAAGTTTAATCGCTTCGGGGAGACCAGCCTCTAAGTCAACTTCCACACAGATTCTTGCACAGGTGTATTGGCCTTTATTGTCTGCTTTGTCGATGAATCTGCCCAGACCGTTCCCAATCCTTTGCAATGATTGATAGCTCCAGCAGTGGATCGGAAGGTTAGGGAGCCGAACCCAGACTGGTACTTCCTTAGGAACATCTACTGAGGGATCGAAGTCTGGGGTCCATTTATTGAGATACAAACCCTGATTTCCCATGAAATACGGTCCATTTCTGAAAACCAGATCTCGGTCTTCTTTAGTGGTGAACTCGAAAATGAAGAAACCTCTACCAACCGCATAACAGATCACACTGTTTTTCAGCTGAGGCCTCCAGTTGCGTTGAATCCAATCATCCGTGGTTTTTGTAGATGGCCAACGCCCCATAAATTGCCCGACCAGTCCTTTGTCAGCTAGGGCAAGGGAAATTTTGATCGGCTGATCTTCTTGCAGGGCTATCTCAGGAACTTCCTCAAGTTTTTTAATGAATTTTGGAACCTCAGGGGCAGGACGTTTCTTCCCTTTCTGTGATAATAAGCAACGAAAGGCTTCTTCAGACGAAATCGGAGGGGTGGGAGAGGTTTCCCCACCCCCGGGTTCACCCATGGCTACAACAATGACACGAAGTAAGGGAGAAACTCAATTCATTCCCACAACACCCCTGCAAATCCAAGAAACCAAATCCCAAGGCCAAAACGCAACGCAGATGAACTCTTTTCGCCCAGTCAGGGAGGCGCAGCGCAGCAATGAAGAGATCTGTTCACGGGAAGGGGGCAGCAAAGCCCACCCAGACGCCCAGAGGGCCGAGGCCTCCGTCACACACTCTGGAAACCTAGCAGAGCGTAACAGGGAGCGCGCAAATTTCTTTCTTTCGGCCTCTAAACTCCTCTTCTGAAACTCATGTTGCAATCATAGCATAGGCTTTATTATTTTTGACTTCCTAAATAGCAAAATTGTTTTTCATTTTCATTTTCTGAAGTTTCTGGTGCAATTTCTTTATCTTCTCTATCTTTCTTCCCTTGACAAACATCTTACCACAAATCATTAAAAATCAATACACTCTTTAGCTTTATTATGCAATATGAATAATTTTCTTTCCCAAACAAGAAAACTCCAACCAAAGGAATTATCGTTGTGATTAAAAAAACTCAAAAAATTTGATCTAATGCACAACATGGAGACTGTGTACGCAACTTGTATTAAAAAAATAAAGCAATCGTCCTAAATCAGGCGGTCAAAACTTCTTCGGGATATATATATAAATGCGTCCACGTTGAACCAAAAAAGAACCGTATCAAAAAAACCTTAATTAACGTTAATTAACAAACCTCACAACTGTACATGTGCATAGCAATCAG
>APFE031321200.1:50083-97860 GCA_000404065.3 Pinus taeda | reverse complement strand
ATATGGAAGGAGATCAAATAATATTTAAGACAATTTTTGTGTAAATTGTCTTAACTTGAGACAAAAGGAAATTTGTGTATTGTCTTTAAGGGGAATTAAATTGTCTTAAAATTAAATTGTGTTAAAATATTGTCTCTATAAAGACAATATATAACACAAGCATTTTTATCTTTCTGGAGACAATTTCATTTTTATCTCTCGAGCGACAATTTCATTTTTGTCTCTCTAGAGACAATAAAAAAATACATTCAAAGATAATACAACATCACTTTTGTCTCTTTAGAGACAATATAAAATAATGAATCTAGAAAAATATCTCATCATTGAAATAAACTAATATTAAAAGTATTTAATTAAAAATAGACTACAATATCGTTGATTCATTCATATTAGGACATATTGGAATCAAACCACTAACCTCTTGCTTATAGATCACGTGATCTTCCATTGATCTAGCATCCTTTAAAGAATTGTGGTATGAAATTGCATATATAGGCATTGATTTTAAAAAGTGATTGACACATAATGTCGTAATCTTTGTAAAATCTAAAATCATACAACCCCTATTTTTAACTTAATAAAAATAACTCAATGGAATTAGCTCAATGTCACACCCGTTTAGCATGACTCACACAACAAGCTAACTAAAAATTGCACCAAGAGGTGCAAAGGAAAGAGATAGAAGTAGAGGAATTTGGAAAGAAAATTGAAAAAAACTAACATTTTGTTCATTAAGCGTTAGGAACCACTCGAGTGCTTGCAATCAAGGAGGTTGTCTTTAATTTTTTTTTAAGACTAATTGGCCAATCCGTTTGAAAACTAATTATATTTTTAGTGTTAATGAAACTGTATTTAAATTCATAATAAAAATGGAAATACAAATAATAGCTATTAAAAACAATTTCGATAAACAAAATAACAAAATAACTAAAATAAAAATGAAAAATCAATAACTTGCAATTTTGATTAATTTTATTTCATTTTTAATTACAACACATTTTTTGAATTAATAGTAGAAATAAAATACATCCAAATTAAAATCACAACAAATGATATTATATCAAAATCACTCTCAAAATAAATTTAATAAAAGAACTTTACAAAGAAGTCACAAATCTCAGTATATCGAAAATGATACTTTTGAATGGAATGGTTGAAAACACCACAACTATATTTACATTAAAGTAGGATTGAAAATAATAAAACAATGAAAACCCCTACAACACAAATATGCCAATTACTTAATTTCGAGAGATCCTAAATCTCATAATTTCGGTGTATCTTTTGCTAAATAAAAAAATATATATACTAAATTCAGCCCAAAAGAAGTGAACTCATCCAAACATGTGGATCCAATATGATCAGCCTTAATGAAAAATCACAATTCAGTTTGTGGAGTTACGTCTTGGACTGACACTAAAAAAGAGTTGTATACAGTTCCTCATTTGATACACAGAAAAGAAGGGATTAATTCATGTACATTATGAAAGATTAATTCATTTATATGAGAGAGATAATCACTAAAAGAAATCCTTACAAGTACCAGATTCCCCACCTTATGCATGAACAAGGCCAAGAAAAAATCACGTAAACAGAAATAGGCATATCAAGAGCTCTACAGGGCACGCAAAAAGCATTATCAATTTGGTTCCAACGAGAAAAAGAGGATATGGCATAATCTTACAATATGCACTTAAGTATATTTGATTTCAACCCCATCCATATAATGAAGTGGCTTTAATAGTTTCGGTAGCTACAATTAATAATATAGTAAAAACATGCTAGTTTAAAAAGTGCAGTGCAATTTTGCATCACAAAAGATAAGGGACAAGTGAAAACAAACAAATTTACCCTTTCCTTAGGAGGAAGGTTTTCTAAATTTCTATCCATTTGTATCTTTTCCTGAGGCCTTTGATGCAAACTAAGGCACAAAGAAATTATTAAGAATTTATTGATTGATTATATACTATTAGCTATCTGATATGAGATTCTACAAAAACAATAGCAAAAGGTCATTTTACAAAAATATCATTATCAATGAGGTAAAGGAGATGCAAGAATCCATTCTCTAAGGCGGACACAACTCTCATATGAAGGAAATCCTGGCAACACGTAACATAAGTAACAAATCCAAACTGCAATTGATTGAAAGAAGCAAATGTTTTATGCAATATAATGATGGGACCAGCCCCTACGACCTTCCACTAAGTGTTAAATATGATGGTTAATGATATATGCATTGATTGGAACTCTCATATGAAGGAAATCCTGGCAACACGTAACATAAGTAACAAATCCAAATTGCAATTGATTGAAAGAAGCAAATGGATTATGCAATATAATGATGGGACCAACCCTTACGACCTTCAGCTAAGTGTTAACTATGGGTTAATGATATATGCATTGATTGGTTTGTTTTATTATATGGTGTTTGGTTGAATTTAATGTGGTGTATTGTTGGCGTGTGGAGATGGGCACATGTGTCTAGGTCTCAGGCTCTACTCCTTCCTGCTCCTTTTATGCCTCGAAACACTAGTTGTTCATTTCATTTGGTGTTGTTTTCTTTTCTTGTGCTACTACACTATTAGTGAGGTTCTAAGCTCTGTTGTGCGAGGGTTTACTCTGTCATTGTCTTCGTTTTTGTTCTGGTTGTGCCTGGTCTACTTTATGATGTGGGTCTCTACTTGTGAGCGATGCCTCGCTCATTTCATGCTCATCTTATGCTAGTTACGGGGTGTGAACCCCTCAATATCGGTTCCCTCTCTCGACTTCTACTCAGCTCTGCTTGTTTTCACAGTTTCAGTTTCAGGTCATTAGTTTCTTCTCCATGCACTATCTTCAGAGGTTAATGATTGTGTGTTTTTGCTACAGGTTGCAGCTATGGGATCACTCCATTTCTGGTTCCCTTTCAACAATTTTCTGAAGCTATGTTCTCCTTCCTTGTTGTTTTACTTTACTCCATTTCACTCAGGCATTGATGACCTCTGCTCCTCTGTGGCAGTGGATGACTCTATGGCTGTGACCTCAGCTTTATGGCTACACTGGTGGCTTGCTTAATTCAGACTCTGCCCTGGTAAGTTTCAACATCTCCGCACTTTGTTTTAGTCTTTTTCATTGTTATAGTTGTGGCTCGCTCCATGTCAATTGCTAATGGCCTTATGGGTGGCCTGTGTAGGTGAACAATGGCCTGCTCGCGGTTCTTGCACCAGTCTCCTACACCTGAAATAGGTAGGGTCATCCCTTGATATTTTTTTGTTGTTTGCTTGAGGGTTTACTGTTCATAGGGTTTTATGAGTTGAGGTTGTAGTCAGCCTTGGTTTTTGTGATTCTGAGCAATGCCCCTGTGGCTTCACCATATGCATGCAACTCTTTTGTTTATAACTTATACATGTATTTAAATGGCCTTGTAATGGACTTGCAAGGGTTTTGTAATTTGGTTATTTAGATATTATTTGTTGGTCCTTGACCAATGCGCTGTAATGTTTTGATTTCTTGACAAACATATATATATATATATATATATATATATTATATATATATATATATTATATATATATATATATATATATATATATCATTGTACATTTTACTGGAAATTCAATTGTTTACATTTTGTAATGGAAATTTAGAATTTGTTTGATTTCGGTACCTGAAGCTTTTCTTTGTAAAAATAGCTTGCTTGGCCCCTTCGTATCTTCGCTCAGTTGGCACTGTGGTTTGTTTGATAGTTCTCCTCGCCTTTATGCTTGTTGTTCACCTATGTATTTTTAGCTTTGTTGATTGGAAAAAAGAAATAATTTCAACAGTATAAAATAGGAATGAATTTAGGACTGCAGCATGAATGGTTTCAAACGTTCTTGTATTCAGAAAAGTTTTCTGTGTTTTCTCTGTATTTCTTCTATGATGGCAAAAAAGAGATTACATCCATCACTTTTTCTTTCTGTTTGTAGAGAACACTGGGTAGTTAGCAGAATTACCAGTGGTTACATTAAAATAGTTCTTGAATAACTGTCTTTTATTACTTTGTAAATTAAAACAAATTCTAAATAACACTAAGAGAAAAAGAAATAATTATGTAAGAAACCATTGTCATTGGCTGAGACAGCCATTCCCAGAAAAAGAAAAAGAAAAAAATTAATGAAACTTAAACTGTTTTGAACAAGACAAGCTCCTGCCATGTCCTTCCCTGAGCTGGATGCTCTTGCATCAGGCTCCCATGGTAGGTGAAAAATCATGCTCCAGTCCATGAGCTCCTCGATATAATACCCTGCTCGTTGTATCTATCTGGTATCAAGCCACAAACTATCCTCAATAAGGTGATTCTTCCACTTGATGAGGTATTGTAGGTACTCCTTTCTTCAAGTCTGCTTGGCCACTTCTGTGTCAAGAATTTCTTCGATTTCGAGTGGCTGAGCCGAAGGCATTTTTCTTATCCACAAATCACTTCCTTTTTGGGCATCCCGATTTGGTTGTACCAACCTATCCTCTTCCACATTGGCAGTGTATGGGAATAAATCTACCACATTAAAAATGGGCAATATTCCTATACCTAGAGGTAATTTCAGTTCATAAGCATTGGTAGAAAATTTGCACAAAATTTTACAAGGTCCATTTTTTTTGAATTTCAGCTTATTGTATGCACCCTTAGGAAATATTTCCCTACAAAGATGCGCTAGAACTTGATATCCAACATTAAATTGTACCTCACATCACTTCAGACCTGCTTTCTAGTTGTACCTTTGACTAGTGTCCTGTAATTTCATTTTCACCTGCTCATGTAGGTCATTAATTTCCCTTACAAAGTATTCCCCATCAGCACTTCTTTTCTCTAGTTGTCCCAAATCCCGCAGTTCATGACTCCTCATGGATTCATTTCATACACAATCTGAAAAGGACTGCTTCCTGTGCTTCATTTTGGTGAATCATTGTATGTGAATTCAGCTTGGGCAAGTACCTGATCCCACATACGTGAATTTTCTCCCACTAGACTCCTTAGCAGGTTTCCTAAACTTCTGTTCACCACCTTCGTTTATCCATCTGTCTGTTGATGATAAGCAGAGTTGAAGTTCAACTATGTGTCGAGCTTCTTCCATAGGGTGTGCAAGAAATGTCCTGTGAATTTCACATCCCTGTCAGAGACAATGGACTTAGGTAAACCATGCAACCTGACAATCTCTACGAAAAACAACTGTGCTACATAAGTGGCATTATTAGTTTTGTTGAAAGGAATGAAATGTGCCATTTTTGAGAACTGGTCCACTACCACCATCATAGAGTCATGACCATGCTATGTTCTTGGCAAACCCAACACAAACTCCAAGCTGACTGAGTCCCACAGTCTACCTAGAATAGGCATTGATGTGTAGAGTCTCATATTCTGACTATGTCCTTTTGCTAACTGACACACTTTATGGTGGCATTATGATACATATGTTGTACTTGATGGAAACCCACTCATCTCAGATGATAAATTATAGTGCAGCAAAGTTATTTTTTGGTTCACGAACTTTCACACAGAGAAAAAGTTCATGCACTTTCATGCACAAAAAAGTTCCTTTCATGAAGAGAAAAGTTCACGCACTTTCATGCAGAGAAAAACTCCTTTCATGCAGAGAAAAGTTCACGCACTTTCATGCAAAGAAACGTTCCTTTCACACATAGAAAAGTTTAAGCAGTTTCATGCAGAGAAAAGTTCCTTTCATAAAGAGAAAAATTCACGCACTTTCATGTAGAGAAAAGTTCTTTTCATGCAGAGAAAAGTTCACGCACTTTCATGCAGAGAAAAGCGCACACACATGGGAAATCTTATGGTTGGTTCATGGTATTAGTCCGACAGTTTTTCATCCTATGGTTTTGGTCCGTGGTATTGCATCCAAAAGTGTTGATCCCAAGTATTGGGCCCATGGTATTGAATTGTTATGGTTTTTGGTCTGTGGTATTGTGAAAGGCCTAAGGCTATAAAAGATGAAGGAGATCATTTGGCAAGGCGTCTTCTAAATTATTAAATATCTGATAAAGTGCTAGATCTGGAATACTGTGATTGGGTTATGGTGCAGATTTGGATCTGAATGAAAAAGGAACCTGAGTGCAAGGAGAAGGATAAGTTCTATTAATGGGTCAAAATCTTAAGGCTGGAATAGTGGTATCGCTATATGATTTTGATCTGTGATATGTGGCACACGCTTGATCTATAAATCTGATAATCTGGGT
The DNA here is from genome assembly GCA_000404065.3 of Pinus taeda. Classification (NCBI taxonomy): domain Eukaryota; kingdom Viridiplantae; phylum Streptophyta; class Pinopsida; order Pinales; family Pinaceae; genus Pinus; species Pinus taeda. Next base: position 91,650 of record APFE031321200.1, on the reverse strand, counting down.
TAACTAATATCTGAATGTTTGAAAGAATGAATTTATAGATCTGTACGTAGGTTTCTGAATAGTGAAGTAGCGTACATATCTTGATTTATGTTCTAGCTGCTTCTGTTTATTGCTACAATGTTCTGGGTTCAGAAGTGGGGTGTGATTACTGTTATTATGATCTAGATACAGTCATCAGAGAAGTTTTTATTTTGATTCAGTTTTGATTGGTGAAAAGGTGATTGGTTGATGCAGAAATTCTTGATGTTTGATTGATGTTATTTGTGGATCCAGTCTGAAAATTTATGAAACGTGGTCCCTGGAAGGAAGAGAAGGTTGTAGCCTTCTGCAGGTAGCAACCTGCATACTAGTATCTCAACTAGTACAAGAACTAAGGGGGTTGTAGCTCCCTTCCAAGAGAAGATGGAAAACAAGAGAGGGTTGTAGCTCTCTGTAGGTAGCAGCCTACGTACTGGTAAAGGACTGCACCAGTATAGAATCATTGTAAAAAGAAGTTTCTAATTGAAAAGATAGAGACATATTGCAGCAGGTGGTTTTCACCCACATTGGGTTTCCACCTTATATCTTGTGTTCTTGTGTGTGATTGTCTTCTGCTCTATTTTTCTGTTCCTCGTTACTATTTATATTATCCTGATGCACAGATTAATGTTCAACATCTGTAGAATAATTTAAATTATAATTTTGTATGGTATACGCGAGTTTCTTTATCTGTAGTTGCATATATACGCGGTTTTCTCTAACTGAAGTAGCGTATATGTTCTGGGTTTGAAAAAGAAAATAATTGACCAGATAATACTGATTCACCCCCTCTCCATATTATTTCCAACAATTGGTATCAGAGCGGGTCCTTCAGAAGAAGCTTAATCGCGTGAAGGAAGATCTATCATTATGAGCAACTACGAGAGAAAAGCATCAATCGGGCTACCAATTTTTGATGGGACCAACTTTGTCTATTGGAAGGTAAGAGTTACAACATATATTCAATCTCTTGGTACAGAAGTCTGGGATATCATAGATACAGGGTACACTTTTCCATCAACAACTCCTACAGATCCGGCTGAGAAGAAGCAATTTGAAACTAATGCAAAGGCTGTCAATACGCTATTAGGATGTCTATCTCAATCAAAATCCGTCAAGGTTATGCAGTATAAAACCACAAAAGAAATATGGGACAAGATCGTTCTGAGCTATGAAGGAGATGAACAGGTAAAAAGAGAAAAACTTCAAACCCTCAGAATTCAATGTGAAAATCTCGGAATGTACAATGATGAAAGTGTGGCTAACTAATTCCTACGCATAGATGAGATTGTTAATTGTATGAAAAATTTGGGTCAAGTAATAAAAGAGGCTATTGTGGTTGAAAAGGTTTTGAGATTTTTTTATTCTAAGTTTGAATCAAAAGTTTCTGCAATAGAAGAAAAGGAGAATCTACAGAAAATTACCATATCGCAACTACACGAAATTCTATCTGCTTATGAAATGAGGAAAGGAGGACCATCAGACAGAAGAGAAGCCGCATTCAAGGCCTCAGGAAAAGGTTATTCTTATGACTCAGGACATATGTCAGAAGAAGAGGAAGAATCAAATTTTGTCAAGAACCTTCAACGGAGTGCTGGAAGATTCAGAGGTAAGTTACCTTTCAAATGTTTTGCTTGTGGAAGAGTCCGTCACTATGCTGCCAAGTGTCCTCTTAAAAGTAAGGAACCTGTTAGATGGAACAAGAAACAAAATGTAAATAAGAAAAGCTATTACACTCATGAAGAGAATGATGGATTTTCAAATAGTGATGAAGATGAACAAGGTAATAAGTATAGACTTTTAATGGCTTTTGAAGATGATGATTTCATGGATGCTATAGATGAAGAAGGTCTTTATGAAGAGATTTCTAAACTCAAAATTTGTTAGAAGAGAAAAATATGATTATTGATACTCTACAATTCCAATTGGCTGAAAGTGAAAAGCATCATGAAAAGTTAGAATGTGAAATAGTGGGACTTAGAAAACAGATTGAGAAAACTAAAGCTCTTAATCTTAGGTTTGTTAAAGGATCTAAAACGTTAGATGAGATTATCAAATTACAAAATTCTCCACTAATCAAGATAGGTCTGGGATATAATGAAGAAGCATCTCAAGCACAGAAGCCATCCACCTCCAAAAGTTATATTGATGCAGCAAGGAGAAGTGAACGAATTGACAATCAACAACAAAGGCACAATGTTGCTCACTAGGTAAATCAGGGACATTTTTCTTCAAGAATGAACATAGATCACCAAGTAAATCAGGGGCAATCTGCTTCAATGATAAACAGAAACTACAACAGACCACAGGTAAATCATTCTCAATTTGTCTCAAGAATGAATGTCAATGAAAACTACAATCGTTCGGTCCGTAGGGTTGATAATCGCAGGAATTTATTCAATGGAAAATGTTTCTCTTGTCACAACTTTGGACACAAAGCAGCTCAGTGTGTTGCCTACAAAACTATCATGACTAGAGAAACTCAAAACCAGAGGAGTATGACTGGAATCATGAAAAGGACCTGCAATAACTTTTCTTCTCTTGAAAATGAAATAGAATGTTCTATTTGTAATAATTTTGGTCATGAAGATTCTGAATGCGGGAGTAGGTTTCGGCAGGCAACTCAGAAGGAGCAAGCCTCAAATATCAAAACACGAAGAATGAAAGAACCACAACCAAAAAGATGTGGTATAGCCTTATATGTAGAAGGGTAGGAAAATCAATGGTACATCGATAGTGGATGTTCGAAACATATGACAGGTGATAAAGAAAAACTTCAGACATATAGTGCCTTGGAGAAGGAGAAGAAGGTCTCATTTGGAAATGACACCCCTGCACTCATAAAAGGTAAAGGTTTTGTTCTTTTAAAAGAAAAGGTCAAAGAAGGAAAGTTGATGGCTTAAAGCATAATCTATTGAGTGTCAGTTAGATGTGCGATTAGGGAACATAGGTAATATTTTGATCAAATGGATGTAGTGTTCGTGATCTTGATATAGGAGAAAGAGTGATCAAAGGCATAAGAACTCCAAATAATTTATACATATTCAAAGAAGGACAACAACAATGCTATCTGAGCAAGAACGATGAACACTGGCTATGGCACCGGAGGTTGGGGCATCTGAGCTTCTCACAGATAAGGAAAGCATGCAAATACCAGGTGGTTCGTGGTCTTCTAGACATCAGAATTCCAGATAATACAATATGCAAATCATGTTAGTTTGGTAAGCAAACCAGAACTAACTTCCCTCAGAAGGAAGGATTAGCTAGCAGGCCACTTGAGCTTGTCCATATTAAAGTATGTGGTTAATCTAGGAAAAGGTCGCCTCAGGGAGAAGAATACTTTATATTATTCATTGACGACTATTCAAGGATGGTTTGGATAGGAATGATGAAGCAGAAAGATGAAGCCTTCGAAAAATTCAAATCCTTCAAAGCTTTAGTTGAAAATGAATCAGATCTCAAAATTAAATGCCTCGGGTCTGATAGATGTGGGGAGTTCACCTCAAATGAATTTTTCAATTTTTGTGAACAACATGGAATAAGAAGAGAATTCTCTATAGCAAGGACTCCTCAGCAAAATGGAGTATTTGAAAGTATGAATAGAATGGTTCAACAAATGAATCGTGCTATGCTTGATGAGTCTGGAACTATCGCAACTTTCTGGGGTGAAGCTGCATTTGCTGCAGTTGTTATTCTCAACAAAACAAATGTCCGGGTGAACAGCACTCAAACCCCTCATGAGCTCTGGTATGGTGAGACTCCTTCGGTAAAATATTTCAAAATTTAAGGAAGCAAATGCTATATCAAAAATATTGATGAACATCTTGGCAAGTTTGAACCTAGAACATATGAAGTAATTCTCCTTGGTTACTCTCCCCACAGCAAAGCATACAAGTGTTATAATAAAATGCTTGGAAAATTTTTTGAAAGTATTGATGTAGTGGTTGATGAAGAAGAAAACACTCCTAAGCAGGTAAGATCTGAAGATTTTGAAGATGATGAGGACTATCCATCAACATCAAATTAGGTTCATGATGAAGAAGAAACCTATGAAGAAGAAACCCATGAGGAGCCTGAAGAACAAATAAGGATAGAAGAAAAGACTCCATCCAGGTATGTTCAGAAGAATCTTCCAGAATCTCAAATTTTGGGGCAAAAAGAGGCTGGAATAAAAACAAGAAGAACAATTGCAGAAGCTTCAAGCTATTTGGCATTAATTTCCTCCAATGAACCACAAAATGTAAGAGAGGCATGCAAAGATGAATGCTGGGTCAAGGCAATGGATGAAGAACTTGAGCAGATCGAAAAGAATAACACTTGGGAGTTCGTTCCTAGACCAAAAGATAAGAATGTCATAGGGACAAAATGGTTCTTCAAAAACAAGTTGAATGAAAATGGGGAAGTGATTAGAAACAAGGCTAGACTTGTTTGTAAAGGGTATGCTCAACAAGAAGGAATAGAATTTGAAGAAACGTTTTCTCCCGTTGCTAGACTTGAGGCCATCCGAATGTTGCTTGCTCTTTCTAGCTTTCAGAAGTTCAAAGTATTTCAAATGGATGTGAAATCAACCTTTCTGATTGGAGACTTAGAAGAAGAAGTGTACAATGAGAAGCCAGATGGATTCATCCTTGGTAATGATCCAAATCTTGTATGCAGACTAATGAAGGCCCTTTATGGTCTCAAACAGGCTCCAAGGGCTTGGTACTATCGTCTGGACGAATACCTTCATCAACAAGGTTTTTCAAAAGGATCAGCAGATAGCAATCTTTATATAAAAATTGAAAATCACAAATTGCTAATACTTGTTGTGTATGTAGATGATATCATCTTTGGCAGCAATGAAGAAGCTATGAGTCAAAACTTTGCCTTGGTGATGCAGAAGGAATTTGAAATGTCTTTGCTTGGAGAACTGGCATATTTTCTTGGTTTACAAATCCAACAAAATAAAGGCAGTATCTTTTTATATCAAACCAAGTATCTCAAGCAGATCTTGAAGAAGTATGGCATGGAAGATTCGAAACCAGTATGCACTCCTATGGTCACAGGATGCAGCCTCAGTGCAAATGATGAATCAGCAGCAGTACATCAACCAACCTATAGGTCCATGATTGGAAGTTTGCTCTATTTAACAGGTACCTGACCAGACATCATGCATGCAGTAGGAATGGTTGGAAGATTTCACGCAAATCCTAAGGAAACTCATCTTCAGGCAGTAAAGATAATTTTCAAGTATCTTCAAGGAACTCAAAACTATGGCCTATGGTATCCTAGAGATGCGGATCTCACTCTTCATGCTTATACGGACGCAGATTGGGCTGGAAGCGTGGATGACAAAAAAGGCACTAGTGGTGGTGCATTCTTTATTGGTTCCAGATTAGTATCTTGGTTCAGCAAGAAACAAAGTTCTATTGCATTATCTACAGTTGAAGTAGAATATGTGGTTGCTGCATCCTGTTGCACTCAACTCCTTTGGATGATGCAACCTTGCAGGATTGTCAAATCACTTGTACACCACCTATCTCCATCTTATGTGATAATACAAGTGGAATTAGCATTTCAAAGAACCCAGTCATGCATTAAAAGACCAAGCACATATCGATCAAGTATCATTTTCTCCAGGAACAAGTGCTGGAACAAAAGGTCAAATTGGAATATGTTCCCTCCAAGGAACAAGTTGCTAATATTTTCACCAAACCATTGCCTAGGGAAACATTTGAATACCTCAGACAAAATCTCGGGGTTGTTGATGCATCATCCTACTGTTGGATCTTGTCTGTTGTACGCAGGTGGATACACATACATTTACCGATCTATGTGGGTCGAATGGGTCTATCAGAGATCATCTGGCACAGGTTCAGGGTAGCATATATTCTTCTAATGATGCATTGTTGGCATTAACTTAGAATTCCTTGGTTTGATTTCTCAAGGGTTTTCTGGTGGAGTAGATCAACGTGTGCTGGTTTGAAGGTTGATTTTGCTGATAGTTGTTCTTGTCTCTATGTCATGTACTTCTTTTCATATCAAGGTCATGTAACAAAGTATTTTGGTTTCCCCACTATGCCTGGGATGCATGAGTTTTGTCTATCTTGTGTATTCCCACTTGGATGGGAGATGGATGTATGTATGAGTCTTGATGATAGGAAGGTTACATATAATGTATGGAGTCATGTTCCTTCTTGTAGAACACCTTTTTGCAGACAAAATTTCAGCACAGAGCGTATACAAAGGGGGAGCTCGTTCAGAGTTTTCATCAGGTACTCAGGGGGAGTATGGTAGTCCACCCCTTTTCCCTTGATGTCAAAGGGGGAGAGTGATTGGTTGTTGTTTCCATCAAGTCCAAAGGGGGAGATTGTTGGCATTATGATACTTATGTTGTACTTGATGGCAACCCACTCATCTCATATGATAAATTATAGTGCAGCAAAGTTATTTTCCAGTTCACGGACATTCACGCAGAGAAAAGTTCACACACTTTCATGCAGAAAAAATTTCCTTTCATGAAGAGAAAAGTTCACGCACTTTCATGCAGAGAAAAGTTCACGCACTTTCATGTATAGAAAATTTCCTTTCACGTAGAGAAAAGTTCATGCACTTTCATGCAGAGAAAAGTTCCTTTCATGAAGAGAAACGTTCACGCACTTTCATGCAGAGAAAAGTTCCTTTCATGCAGATAAAAGTTCACGCAATTTCATGCAGAGAAAATCACACGCACATGGGAAATATTATGGTTGATTCATGGTATTAATCCGACAGTTTTTGATCCTATGGTTTTGGTCCATGGTATTGCATCCAAAAGTGTTGATCCCAAGTATTGGGTCCATGGTATTGAATTGTTATGGTTTCTGGTCCGTGGTATTGTGAAAGGCCTCAGGCTATAAAAGAGGAAGGAGATCATTTGGCAAGGCATCTTCTGAATTATTGAATATCTGATAAAGTGCTAGATCTGGAATAATATGATTGGGTTATGGTGTAGATCTGGATCTGAATGAAAATGGAACCTTAGCGCAAGGAGAAGGATAAGTTCTATTGATGGGTCAAAATCTTAAGGTTGGAATAGTGGTATCTCTATATGATTTTGATCTGTGATATGTGGCGAACGCTTGATCTATAAATCTGATAATCTGGGTTAACTAATATCTGAATGTTTGAAAGAATGAATTTATAGATCTGTACGCAGGTTTCTGAATAGTGAAGTAGTGTACATCTCTTGATTTATGTTCTAGCTACTTCTGTTTATTACTATAGTGTTCTAGGTTCAAAAGTGGGGTGTGATTACTGTTATTATGATCTGGGTACAGTCATCAAAGAAGTGTTTATTTTGATTCAGTTTTGATTGGTGAAAAGGTGATTGGTTGATGCAGAAATTCTTGATGTTTGCTTGATGTTATTTGTGGATCTAGTCTGAAAATTTCTGAAACGTGGTCCCTGGAAGGAAGAGAAGGTTGTAGTATTCTACAGGTAGCAGCCTGCATACTAGTATCTCAACTAGTACAAGAACTAAGGGGGTTGTAGCTCCCTTCCAAGAGAAGCTGGAAAACGAGAGAGGGTTGTAGCTCTTTGTAGGTAGCAACCTACGTACTGGTAAAGGACTGCACCAGTACAGAATCATTGTAAAAAGAAGCTTCTAATTGAAATGATAGAGACATATTGCAGCAGGTGGTTTTCACCCACATTGAGTTAGCACCTTATATTTTGTGTTCTTGAGTGTGGTTGTCTTCTGCTCTATTTTTTGTTAGTGGTTACTGTTTATATGATCCTGATGTACAGATTAATGTTCAACATCTGTAGAATATTTTAAATTATAAGTCTGTATAGTATACACGGGTTTCCTGATCTGTAGTTGCATATATATGCGATTTTCTCTAAGTAAAGTAGCATATATGTTCTGGGTTTGAAAAAGAAAATAATTGACCAAATAATACTGATTCACCCCCCCTCTCAGTACTATTTCCAACACTTTACACCTGGTTACAAATCACTACACATCCCTTCACATCCTTGGCCAATAATAAAAGTGACTGAGCTGATCTATGGTCTTATCAATACTAAAATACCTGGCAAGACCTCCACTGTGTTTCTCCCGGATGATGTTCTCCCTCATCAAATAGTCAGGAATACACAATTGTCCTCCCTTAAACAATAGCTTCTCCTCTAGGTTATAGTCCAACCATGGATGGTTGTTTCTCATCAAAGCATTTTGGAAGGCTTCATAAGCCTCCTTAAAATATACATCCGTATGATACAAAACTTTAAAGTGTTCAAAACCCAACATTTGTATCGTGCTCTCCTACAATAGCAAAACCTTCTTGCTCAATGCATTTGCTAGCTTGTTGTCTTGTCCACTAATATGTTTCAACACAAATGTGTAACTCTGTAAGTATTCAACCCACTTTGCATTCTTGTGGTTCTGCTTGTGATGCTTCATAACATACTGCAATGTAGAATTATTAGAAAATAAAACAAACTCATTACCTAGTAAATAGTACCTCCAATGCTTCAATGCTTGGATGACAACATAGAACTCCTTGTCATAAGATGAGTACTTCTACCTACTTTCATTCAACTTTTCACTGAAATAAGAAATAGGTTTGTCTTCTTGGATGAGTACAACCCCAATGCTTGTACCACTGGCATCACAATGAACTTGAAAAAGTTTGTTGAAGTCAGGTAGCCTCGAAATTAGCCTCTTAGTGATCTTGTTTTCCAATATCTGGAAGCTCTCTTCCGCAGCTTCAATCCACTGAAAAGGTTGACTTGCCTTCTTTATTGTATCCAACATAGGTGTGTAGCTTCCACTAAAATCCCTTATAAACTTATGATAAAAACTTGCCAACCCATGAAAACTTCTATCTTTGAACAAAATCTTAGGGGATGACCAGTTAAGTATAGCTGAACTTTTTCTAGGTCCATTTTCAGCTCATTCTCTGCAATCACAAAACCCAAATAGACCAACTCCTTCTAAAATAAAGTGCATTTCTTCAGATTTATCAGCAACTTGTTTTGCTGCAACTTTTCCAGAACATATTGAACATGTTGAAAATGTTCCTCACTCGTTTTGCTAAAAATCAATATATCGTCAAGATACACAATCACAAATTTCCCAATGAACTCCTTTAACATTTCATTTCATCAGGTGCATAAAAGTACTAGGTGTGTTACTTAACCCAAATGGCATCACTAGCCATTCATACAACCCTTCATTAGTCTTGAAAGTTGTTTTCTATTCATCCCCTTTCCAAATTATTATATGGTGATATCCACTCTTTAGATCTATCTTCAAAAAATATGCTTCCCTTCTCAAAAGGTCCATCATATCGTCCATTCATGGTAATGGAAACTTGTACCTGATTGTAATCTTGTTTATTGCTTGTGAATCTATGCAAATCTTCCATTTGCCTCCTTTTTTGGGAGCAAGAACTGTTGAAACTGCACATGGGTTCAACCTCTCTCGAATCAGTCCCTTATCCAGCAATTCCTGTACCTGTTTTCTAATCTCCTCGTTGCCTTTGGGGCTCATCCGGTAAGAAAAATTGTTCAGTAAAATATCTCCAGGAATGAAATCTATGTGATGACTGATACTTCGCTTTGGTGGCAATTTATCTGGTAAATCGTCCACCACAATGTCGTTGAATTCCTGAAACATTTCCTGGATTTCTACAGTTAAATCAAAAATTTTGGTGTGCAACAACACTATTCTTGATCTCCTTACAATAGCATATTTCACTTTGTCATCTTCAATCTGTTTTCAAAGTTGTTTTCCACCCACCAATAGTACTTTTGTTCCACTAGTCTCTACTATTTCCTCCTCCTTGATGGGCATTAGCGTAAGCTTAATCCCATATTTAACAAACTTGTAATAGTTTGTCTTCCCATCATGAACAAATTTTCGGTCATACTGCCACGGTCTAGCTAGCAGAATATGACACACATCCATGGGCATGATGTCACAAATAACTTTGTCCCTATATTTTCCAATATGGAATTCCACCTCACACTACTCATCAACCAGCAGTTGGTTACCCTTCTATAACCACAAAACCTTATAGGGATTTGGATGCTTCAGTCACTTTAAACCAAATTTCTCCACCATCTCTGTTACAACCAAATTATCAGTGCTTCCACTGTCTATAATCAGTTTGCAGCATTTTCCATGTGACTTGCACAAAGTCTGGAATAATGCCTTTCTTTGAGTTTGTTCAACTGTTTCTTTTGCTGGTTTCAACAAGACCTTATTCAAGACTAAGGCCTCTCCTATCTCTGGTACATTTTATACCTCCTGAGGTGGTGCCTTCACTTCTTCTGTTTGAGCAACATATGCTCCTCTTTGACCAACATGTTCTCCTTTAGGACATCAAAGGATCTGTGTCCCCACTTGTGGCACTTGTAGAACTGGTAGGAAGCTCCTCTACCTCTGCCATTTCCCCTTCCTCTCTGGTATGGCCTTCCTCCTTTAGTGCTGCCCTCCTTTTCTGCTATCCCTCACATTTTTGAGTTGCTTCCCTCTTCACTATTATTGGCAGTCCTTCCTCTGCAAAAGGATTGTCGTTTTCTCTGCCTGCTCCTCATCCTCTCCTGACATTTTTCTTTCTTTTGATCTTTTCTTCCTCCTTTAAGGCACTTTGGTATGCTTCTTCTATGGTTTTTAGAGAAATAATACTTATTTCGTCCAATATTTCCAGCCTTAAGCCATTCACAAATCTTGTTATTTTTTTCTAGGTTGGCTTCAGTATAACCAACTCTCAAGTTCACCCAATAAAATTCTTGGGTATATTATTTCACTATCATTCCTCTCTATTTCAAATTCTATACCTATCAATGTAGAGCAATCTGGTAATCTTTGGGCAAAAACCTGCCCTTCATCTTGTTGATCATTCTGGTCCACTTTTTAATTGGTAACTTAATCAATCTTCTCCTCTCTGCTTGGACATTGTCCCACCATAAGGCTGTGTGTCCTTTTAGCTTAGTAGCAGGGAATTTAGCTCTCCTATCTTAACTGACCTCCTCACATTTAAAATACTTGTCTAGTTCACTAATCCAGTCCAACAACACTTCTATGGACAAACTGCCATCATAATTCATAATTTCCAGCTTTGGCTTACTGCTAGCCAACAATACTGACCTTAACAATTTGATCTCAAGTCCTTCTTCATCTAATCCATCTGTTGTAACTATAGCCTCCTCCTCAATATCATCTCCTACTTCTGGATCCCTTCTTCTTCCTGCTTCTTTTGCTGCCAAACGGGCATTCAGGATCCTAATCTCTTCCCTCAACCCTCATCTACTACTCTCCGAATAGCTCTGCCATGACCTCTTCTTCCAGCTTCCATTTTATTAGTTAACTGAACCTACTCTAATACCAAAATTGATGGGACCAGCCCCTACAACCTTTAATTAAGTTTTAACTATGATGGTTAATGATATATGCGTTGATTGGTTTATTTTATTATATGGTCATTGGTTGACTTTAATGCAGTGTACCGTTGGTGTGTGGAGATGAGGACATGTGTCCAGGTCTTGGGCTCTGCTCCTTCTCGCTCTTTCTATGCCTTGAAATAGTAGTTGTTCATTTCATTTGGCGTTGTTTGCTTTTCCTGTGTTGCTATGTTTCTCGTGAGGTTACAAGGTCTGCTGTGTGAGTGTTTGCTTTGTCACTGTCTTCGTTTTCGTTCTCGTTGTGCATGGTCTATTGTATGATGTGGGTCTCTGCTTCTGAGCGATACCTTGCTCGTTCTCTGCTCATCCTATGCTAGTTACTGGGTGTGAAACCCTCGGTATTGGTTCCCTCTCTCGACTTCTACTCGGCTCTGCTTATTTTCATAGTTTCATTTTTAGGTCATTTGTTTCTTCTCCATGTGTTGTCTTCACAGGTTAATGGTTCTGTGTTTTTGTTATAAGTTGTAGCTATGGGCTCGCTTCGCTTTTGGTTCCCTTCCAACATTTTTCTGAAGGTATGTTCTCCTTCCCTGTTGTTTCTCTTTACTCCATTTCACTCAAGCACTGGCGGCCTCTGCTCCCTTATGGTAGTGGGTGACTCTATTGCTACAACATTGGCTCCATGGCTCCACTGGTGGCTTTCTCAAGTCAAAATCTACCTTGGTAAGTTTCCACAGCTCCGCACTCTGTTTCAGTCATTTTTCATTGTTATAGTTGTGGCTCGCTCTGTGTCAATTGCTAATGGCCTGATGGGTGTCCTATGCAGGTGAACGATGGCTTGCTCGTGGTTCTTGCACTGGCCTCCTACACCTGAAATTGGTAGGGTTGTCCCTTGATATTTGTTTGTTGTTTGTTCGAAGGTTTACTATTCATAGGGTTTTATGAGTTGAGGTTGTAGTCAGGCTTGGTTTCTGCAGTTCTTGGCAATGCACCTGTGGCTCCACCATATGTGTGCAACTCTGTTGTTTATAACTTATACAGGTATTTAAATGGCCCTGAAATGGCCTTGCGAGGGTTTTGTAATCTGGTTATTTTGACACTATTTTCTTGTCCTTGACCAATGTGTTGTAATGTTTCAACTTCTTGCCAATTTTATTTCTTATATATATATATATATATTATAATATATATATATATATATATAATAATATATATGTGTGGTGTGATGTATTTTTTTGACTAGAAATTCATTGTTTACATTCTGCAATGGAAATTTGGAATGTGTTTGATTTTGGTACCTGAAGCTTATCTCTGTAACAATAGCTTGCTCGACCTGTTCATATCTTGACTCTGTTGGCAATGTGGTTTGTCTGATCGCTCTCCTTGCCTTTATGCTTACTATTCAAATGTGTATTTTTAGCTTTGTTAATGGGAAAAAAATAAATAATTTCAATAATATAAAATAGGAATGAATTTAGGACTGTAGCATGAATGGTTTCAGACGTACTTGTATTCAGAAAAGATTTCTATGTTTTCTCTGTATTTCTTCTATGATGGCAAAAAGAATATTACATCTGTTGTTTTTTCCTTATGTTTTATAGAGAACACTCGGCAGTTAGCAGAATTGCCATTGGTTACATTAAAATGGTTACTGAATAACTATCTTTTCTTGCTTTGTAAATTAACTAAAAACTAAATAAAACTAAGAGAAAAAAAAAAACAATTATGTAAGAAACCATTGTCATTGGCTGAGACAACCATTCCTAGAAAATAAAAATAAAAACTAATGAAGCTCAAACTATTTTGAACATGACAAACTCCCGCCATGTCCTTCCCTGAGTTGGATGCTCTTGCATCACATAATGTTGTTAATATAATGCATTAAGCATGCATGCCCCATGATTGTTTAGAGCCAAAGAGAAATACATTAGAATCAAGAATTTTGACTATAAAAAAAATACATTTTTAGCAATGTTAAATGCATTGGGGAATTCCCTCTCATATGAAGTGGGCTACTTAAAAGAGAAACTATATAAAGAACAAGAAAGTAGGCATGATATACTACCTCAGAAGGAAAATTGGGTAAGCAATAAAAATAGAAATGTTAACAAGCCTGAAATAGAGCATATCTAATCCTAACAAAAGTTAGCTAAAATAAAAAAGAAGAGGGATATAACAAAACTAACAGTGACTTAACATAAGTTAGCAATTTACTTTCACCAAGCCACACACAGACTTTAGATTTTATGCATATGCTTCGGCATGATGGAATAGATTAATTTCACCAACACATAAGAATGAGTTTTTCTACTCTCTCAGAGGAACATATTAAAGCGACTTACGATTTCATTTACAGAGTAGCTTTTTATTGAAAATGCTCATAGCATCACATTAAAATTTAAATTCATTTACATCTTTTCATTTAAAATTTAAAATTTAAGTTCAAGATTAATAGTAAAGTCCATCATTTGCTCTCAAATTTAATGTAATGAATCCTAAGGATTTCTGAACTTAGGCATCTAGGGAGAGAAGAACAAAGAAGTGCAACAAGGGAAGAGTTTGCAAGAACAATGCAGGAACAACATATCTTGTTGCAAACTTCGTAAGATATTCTACGAATGGCCCAAAGGTTAATTAAAGTGACTTAGAATTTCATTTACAAATTTTTTATCAAAAATGCTCAAAGCATCACATTGAACTTTAAATTCATTTACATCATATCATTTAAAATTTTAAATTTAAGTTCAATATTAATAGTAAAGTCCATCATTTGCTCTCAAATTTAATGGAATGAATCCTAAGTAATTTCTAAAGTCAGACATCTAGTGAGAGCAGAACTAAGAAGTGCAACAAGGGAAGAGGTTGTAGTAACAATGTAGGAACATATCTTGTTGCGAACTTCATAAGAAATTTCACAGATGACCCAAAGCCTAAGGGAGGAGCACTTCAGGCCAAGATTAAGTTGATTTCCAAGTTAAGTTTGGTTGTAAAATTATTGAAGTTGAAATAGCTGTGTGGGCATAAGGACATAAATAATTCACATGTTAAGAAATATTTCCATGTCTTTTGAATTAAATAGATAAAAGTCATTTAATTATATTATATTGTATTGTTGAAGTTTGAGTGTTAGGTTTGGGTGTAAAATTTTAAATCATTGAAGCTGAAGTAGTTATGCAAGTATAAGACCTTAAATAATTCAAATTGTTAAGAAACATTTTCATATAGTTTGAATTAAATAGATTAAAGTAATTGGACTATTTTTTTTTAATTTAATTCAAATATAGATTATTTAATTAAATAATATATAAATTTATATAGTAAAATTAAGTGAAAGAAAGTACATATAAAAAAGCTAAAAATTAGAATATTGGATTGTAGATATAATAGTTTTTAATTTAAATTTCAATTGGTTCAAAGCATTTTTGTTATTGAGAGGTTATGGGTTCAGTTCTCTACACTTTTAGGTGAGGCTTCATGGTTGAGCACGTAAAAAATGATCCCTTGAGTGGATCTGGCTGATACAAATACTTCATGGATATACCAATGGAAAATCTCTGGAGTTTATAAAGCACTTACAGGAATAAAGCTAAAAAAAAAAATCCAAAATACTATCTATCTATCTATATTATATAATAATAATAGCTCTTCAGGTAAATGAAAAGAAAATACTTTTATTTGTTTATATACATACATGCTTACTTATTCTCTATGTAAATAACATTATTTGTGTGAAACCAAGGATCTGCTTATAATATCCATTTCATGTTTGTATCATCTTTCTTAAGGATTGACAACATACAAAGTCAAGTCAAGTCAGATTGGGCCACTAGAAATAAACCATCGCAGTCCTCTTTGATGCCTAGAGTTTTCATTCCCAAATTTTCCCAATCACAAGGGACTTTGATTGGAAACCAACTTTTTGATATCAAGCTAAAATCCCATATATCTAAATGACGGTTGTTAATCATAATGCAGGCCTCAGTTCTGTTATGGTTCCCTTGAAAATATTTGAAATTATAAACAATAGCCCAGTCATCATATACGAATTGAGAAGTTGGCTCGTTCTTCCATCCAACAGTTGATCTACGCATGCCTTGTCTACGTTTATCTTAAATCTGAAAGAAATAATTAAAATTCCTTTGAGGGAGGGAGAGGGACATAAAAGTTCCATTGAGAATTCTGTCATGATTTGACCAATGTGCTGAATTTTTGGACAACATCATTGTTATACTATTCTGATCGCCCTGCTCCCTATCATCTCACTATCTTCCACTAGAAATTTTCAAGACTTCCATCCATTACTTGCTTCTTCGATATTTCTAGAAATCGACATTACACAATGCATACTGCTATGTGTCACATCATATCCATTCAATGGTTTTCGATTGTTCAATCTCCTTAAATTCTTACAACTGCTGATATTTTTTAAAATCGTATTTTTTTCTAGCATTCTCTAGATACACTCCTATTTCATCTTCTTATGGTGACCCTATGGACCAAGATACATACTTTCCATGCACAAATTCAAATTTCCTTGCAAGGGAGATAATTTTTGACGCTAGAGATAACAAATCCTAGGTTTTTAGTGCAGCTAAAGGCAGAAGGGAGATAAACAGTGATGTTCGTAGGCTCTTTAACTCACCTTCAATTTGAAAAATCCTCATAATCCCAATTATTTATCATATTATATGTAAAGCCCCTAGTCCAATATGCAACCTTTGCAAGATCCATATACAAATTCTGGTGATATTTCGCTACAGGGTTTCAATTTCTAAAATGATTTTCGAAATTACTCCCAAAATGCCATTAAATAGACATTGGGAAAGTGCAAATCTGTGGGTATTGCAACCTTGAAATGAATCAAATCAGAGTCTAAAGTACAAGGATTGAACTTCTGAAATGATTTTCAAAATTACTTCCATTGAATAAACATTGGGAGAGTGAATCATTAGCTATTGTTACCTTGAATAAAATGAAATTAGAGTTTAAAGTACACAGATTCTAGCAATCCATATTTTATAGCCTTAAATTTGTGTGTTGGTTCTACTCAGTCCCATCATCCATTTTGAGTTGATCATAGTAATATGATAATTGTAGGAACTTTGAACAACTCTGTTTTAAATCCCCGAAAAATAAGTTGGAGAGGGACATAAAGGATTCTCCGGGAGGTTTCCCACCCCTTTGAAGGGAGACTAGGTTCAGTGCCACGGTGACTCTACATTCAGGCATTAAATTATAGTAGGGTTTTGGCCAGGTTTAGAGCCACGGTGGCTCTTCATTCAAGCATTAAATTAGAAAGGGGTATTAGCTTGCATCAACTACACTCATCTCAAATTCTCTAACTTCTACACCATAGCTTGTTATTTCTCCAGAGTATGCCATAGTAGACACACTATTATTATTCAAATTTAATAAAAGATATTACTCTCTTTACCAAAAAAAAAACAAAGATCTTCCACAAAATATTTTCACAACTAACCTAGTTTAAAATGAATCTCTTCCCTTGACATGCCCAACCAGATATAGAAATAACACCAAGAGGCCCTTTCATGAGTTGAAGAGTGGAAACGGCCTCAGGGTCCATTCTCCAACATTCTCTGGATACACTTCTATTTTGTCTTCTTATGGTGACCCCGTGGACATAGATACATACTTGCCATGCACAACTTCAAATTTCTTTGCAAAGGAGACCATTTTTGACACTAGAGATAACAAATCTCTGGTTTATGGTGTGCTAAAGGGAGAAGGGAGGTAAAACATTGATGTTCACGGGCTCATTAAGTCACCTTCAATTTGAACAATCCCCGTAATCCCAATTCTTTATCATATTACATGTAAATTCCCTAGTCAAACATGAGACCTTTGCAAGATTCATATGTAAATGCTTGTGATATTTCACTACAGGGTTTCAATTTCTAAAATGATTTTCATAATTTCTCTCAAAATGCCATTAAATAAACATTGGGAAAGTGAAAATATGTACGTATTGCAACCTTCAATCGAATCAAATCAGAGTCTAAAGTACAAGGATTCAACTTATGAAATGATTTTCAAAGTTAATTACATTGAATAGACATTGGGAAAGTGCAAATATGTAGCTATTGTAACCTTGAGTAAAATGAAATCAAAGTCAAAAGTACACAAATTCTAGCAATCCATCTTTTATAGCCTTAAATTTGTGTGTTGCTTTTGCTTAGTCCCATCTTCCATTTCCAGTTGCTCAAATTAATAAGATGATTGAAGGAGGTTCGAAAAACTGTGTTAAATCCCTCGGCAGTAAGTTGGAGAGGGACATAAAGGATTCCCCGGGAGGTTTCACACCCCTTTTAAGGGACTAGGTTTAGAGCCACGGCGACTCTACATTTAGGCATTAAATTAGAAAGGGGTTTTGGCTAGGTTTAGAGCCATGGTGGCTCTGCATTCAATCATTAAATTAGAAAGGGGTTTTATCTTACATCAACTACACTCTTCTCAAATGCCCTAACTTCTACACCATAGCCTATTATTTCTCCAGATTATGCCACAATAAACACACTATTGTTTTTCAAATTTAATGAAAGATATTACTATGTCTTTGCCAGCAAAAAAACAAAGATCTTCCACAAAATATTTTCACGATTAACTTGGTTTAAAATGAAGCTTTTCCCTTGACATGCCCAACCACAGACATAAACAACACCAAGAGGCCCTTTCATGAGTTGTATAGTGGCGACGATCTCAGGGTCCATTCTCCAGCGTTTTGTGGATACACTTCTATTTTGTCTTCTCATGGTGACCCTGTGGACAAAGATACATACTTTCCATGCAAAGCTTCAAATTTCTTTACAAGGTAGATCATTATTGACACTAGAGGTAACAAATCTTAGGCTTGTAGTGCAGCTAAAGGCAGAAGGGAGATAAACACTGACACTCGCAGGAACTTTATCTCACCTTCAATTTGAACAATCCATGTAATCACAATCTTTTATCATATTATATGTAAAGGCCCTATTCGATCATGCAACCTTTGGAAGATCCATACATATATGCTTGTGGTATTTCACTATAGGTGTTGGCTGGTGGGGGCTGACCTAGGCTCAACGTTAGTTAGCCAAACAAATCCCTACACTATTGGCCCTTTCAGCACTAGCCCATGGAGCGCGGATTGAAGCCTCACCAGAAGTAGTATGGGGGAATGTTGGAACCAAGTTTCCACACGCTGATATGGTCATGATGCCGTTTTATTCCTCCTATTCCTGCTTTTGTGAAGATCGTTAAGTTCTAGGGCTCTATCTGCCTAGCCCTTTATTTTGCCCTTCAGTACCTTTGCGAAGGGGTACGATTGGCCTTTGTGCAACCCTAACCTGTAGTTCAGGTGTTTTTGCACTGCTAAAGCATCGTATAGAATAGGTTTCCAAGTTATCCTTAAGTGTCTTACTTATCTTATTAAACAACCACAGTTAGCACTACGTAAACATATATCCTTATTTGCATTCAATTATCCAACGTAATTACATACATTCACACATCACTTAAACATTATAAATGAAATCCATAGACAATATGAAAAGATGTAGGAAATAAGACACATAATTTGTAGAATGCTTCTCTTTATCAATTTCTTCAAATGATTACATACTCTATTTGCCCTGTGCGCATAGCTGCAGGGGTCCATGCACTCAACTGTAGACTTCCACCCTAGGCTTCTGTGCATTCAGTTGCAGAGCCTCTACCTACACTAAGACCTAAAACTTAGACTTCTCTCCTTATCACTCAAGACTTCTTCTACAACCTATTACTCCTTAAGACTACTTAGAGCTTACTTACTTAGCTCTTTTTATACAATCCCATGGTCTGCGAACCATGGGTAGATCCTTTGTAGCCAAAATTACTTTACAAAATAAGGGTAGAGAACCCTTTATGACTCATGACACCTTTGCACTCCGTGACCACAAAATGCAGAGACTTTACAACTTTCTTACAAAATTCAACCCAAAACATGGGAGTTTAGCCCCAAAACTAGGCTTGGGGGATCTCGTTCCCAATAGGCCCCCAACACAAACATCATGAATCTCCCTCAAGTCACTTAGTAGGCACAAATATCATAGCATGAAGACCTCCTAACTCGACCCTTATGACCGTAACCTCAGCCATGCACTATGTGGTCGCCTACTCATGTCTTCAACCATATGCTTGGTCACTACTCCCGAACTATGGTCCTGAAGCTTTTGCTGAGTTGCTTGCAGAGTCGCAATGTTTCCTTCAATAGAGGTTCTCACTATGTAAGCCTCATCTAGCTAGGGTTTTAGTCATGTCTTCAACACTGCTTCCTTGTGCAGTGCTGCATCCACCTGTTCCTTTAGCTTCCTGACCTCGTACGCTTTGCTATTCTTTCTGTGAGTGTGATGGTTCGTGTTGTTCATTTGACCTCATCGTAGCACTATTGTAGATCAAGCGCTTCTGTCTCCATTTTTTGTATAATGGGGTCCTACTGCAAGCCCATCAAGACCTCGAACTATTGCTCGAAAATTTGCATGCAATCTACTACTGCACTGTCAACTGCCGCTACTTCTTCTGTGACAACGGTCACCCAAAACTCCTTTACTTCTGGTGAAGTTGAAGGTTGGGCCTTCAACTGTAACTCTGTGATCTGCAGGTTCAACTGCAATTGAACACTCGCCATCTATGTACGAGCGTTGCACAACCCCATAGCTAGCTTGCGAATGTGCACCTCGACTGGTCCTTCCTCAGGAATCGCCAACTCTGGGGCCATCCAGCATGCCTCCTCGATGACCTGCATTATAGACTTATTCTGATTGGTCACCTCAGTCATAGCGGCAATGGAAAAGTCTCGTTGTAGTTCCATCTAGTCATTGTTAATCCATTGCTTTCTAATCACCTATACAGGGCGGTGCTCATGGGCCCTCAATTTTGCAATCACCCCATCCTGCAATAAGTGGAGCGCTTCACGAGGGAGTGTTTCCAAATTCAATCCTACTCAATGCTCCATCAGGCAACACTATCATGTTGGAGGCCTTCACAAGTAACATATCGGCATCTTCTAAAGTGCCGATAGCAAGGTTGGTAGACACCATGCCAGCCTATAATGCACAGGTTTGCAGCTCCTACAAACATGTCTGGATAACCCCCAAGATTATTTGTTGCTACTTCTCAAACTATTATAGGGCTTCCATGGTCACATCCCACACTGTGTCACTGATGTTGTGCAAATCACCCTCTGTGAGGGTGATTGGGTGCAGTGATGTTTTAATGGCCTTGGATTTCTTCCTGGACCCTCCTTTCTCCTACTCCGTTGGATGCTTGATGCTGGCAGATGTCGCCTGTGGGACCATGTTGTGTTGCTCTGTCCACTCACCCATCTCTTCCTCCGTCTCGGGTGAAGGAAACCTCATGCCTTTGTCAAAGCCTCACTCTATTGCACCCATTTTCTTCTCTTTCTACTGAGAAGCATCATACTTTTCTTGGGCCTTGTCAGCGGCCTCCTTCTTTCTCTTTTCAGAGAGCTACGTCACCTTTAGCTTGGTCTCCTCCTTCTTTCTCTCTGTGGTGGACTTTCTCCCTCCCACCACCAAGTCTGTTGTCATGCACCACTTTATTGGCCATCGATCAAGTACTGGATTAGTGGCATCATCCATTGCCAGGTAAGGCAAATCATACCATTTCTGTGCAGGGTCCTTCTACACCCCGATGGTCACATGGTGAAAATATTCTTTAAACTTTGCGTAGCCTTGTAGGTTGGAAAACACCATAGTTGACAACCATGGTTTGTGATTGATGGCCATGTAGATGTTCATCTCCATCAAGATCCAAAAGATATTCTTATCTCTGATTCATTGTGCATCCTTGGTCACCCACAACGAAGCGTACTTTGTTGCTTCTAGTAGGTTTGGCATGACTGAAAGGAACTTGCTGTCCTCTCGCAGCTCCCATACTACCAACAAAATCGACAACAAGAGCCACGGATAGTGGAATGTGTTGTTGAGGTCCTATGATTCGCGACATTTCGCAAGGAACTCACTGTGGAGATAGTTTGCCTAATTGAACTGAACTCCTTCGGCACACTGGGCTTCTAGCGTGACGATAGGCGCTAGCACCTCCTCGGTGTGACACTTTCTCATCACCTTCCCTGCTAAGATCTGCATAGCAACCTTTACAGTAGGGTCATAGATGCTAGATATGGCATATCCACGTGGCTTCTTCACCAACTTAAGCTTCTCCTTCATGGCCTATGTGAGGGCTTGCTCACCACCTTTTCCGCCAAATATCATGGTTGGATTTTCTCTTGTGTAGGGCAACCATGTGATACTGTGGATCAACCTGTTATTGATGGGTATCATCTCCTCTAGCCACAGACACCCATCATGCACCAAGCATAGAAGTGGCTTGGTGACCAATACTGTAATCGAGGTGCAGTTGTAGTGTGACACCCATAACAGGTTAAGCAAACCTGCCTTATCTACTCCTTTGAGCCACTTCTGTGGCTCCAATGAGGTCATTCCAATGGTTGTGTCAATAATGCGACACACCAGTTGCTCGGTCACTAGGTGTGGGAACTTCTCATGGTTGATCAGGTCCTAGTATTAAAATTTTAATAGAGGAACCCATGCCAAGCGTGGTCCTTCAAAAGCAATTTCATCCGGCAGTAGAGGGGTTTGTAAGGAGACCTTGCTCTTGTCGATATCCTTTGGTAGCTCGTCCTTACCCTTGCACAGAGGGACATACTCAAGCAACCGAGTGATAGGGTCAACACCCTAGGCTTGAACTTCCTCCACATCTACTCCAACATCCTCATCATCCATAAAGATGTCTTCGATTTTTTCCTCCTCCAGCTCCAAATTGATGGCTTTTCCCTTCTCCTGTGTGGTAGGCTTCGGTGGGTTTCTTCTTGGTGATGCACACACCAATATTGTAGGCGACTTGCCCTTTTTATCCTTCACACTCTCCTTGGTTGGGGTTGGCTTTGGTCTCAGCGTCCTTGGTGATTTGGGGACTTCGGCAACCTCGGGAGCAGATCCTTTGGCCTCCATCTCATTTTCCTACACCGACTCCTCTGCTTTGATATCTATAGCTTCTGTGGCCATCGACATGATGTTCTTCAAGAACTCTTCTGTCTCCTTCGACAATGTCTCAAATACTAAACTTGCTATCAGAAGTTCATAGTGCTCATGATTCATGTGCACCTGAGAGATCAACAACTCAATTCTTGAAATGCCAAGTTCTTTTTGCAGGATAGTCCACCTATGATTTATAGGGCATTTTGAATTCAAAACCGACCGCTCCCGCAAAATTTAGTTCATTAATGCCGGATTGGTGGTAGATTTGCAAGGATCTAATACATAAATGTCATCTTAAATGTCGGTCACCCACTCTATTTGGTTGCATTTCTACCATCAAATAATGAATAGCGACTTTAATGGTCACTTTATGACCAACTTGCATGATTTCTTACTGAGTAGTGCAACTCCCTTCACGCTGCTACAAACCTTGTGACACTTTCTTACTTCACACAATCCTCTAATCGTGCAGCTCCCCAACTCAAGCAGTGTAGTTTATAGTACCGTCCCTCCTTTTAGCGCCCTGGAGCACTAAGACTGTGCTACCTTCATATAGTCACATGGCCAGACCACCGGTGTGTGGCTTCAAGCGACTGTCATTCACCTTTCCTAGGAAGGGATATCCATTCAATTTGACATGCTGGACCACTCCTCCATCGGTAATATCCTTAATGACATAGGTCCCTAACGAATGCATTTCAAGTTTCCCTAGAAATTAATCAAACTTGTTTTCATATAACAAAACCAGGTCATTTACCTTAAATCTACGTGCTTAATGTGCCGATCATGCCATGCTTTCTCGCACTGCTTTTGGACCTATTCGTGAAATCTATCTAGAAATATTTCTTCCTTAAGCTCGGCCAGCAATGCGAGCCTTTCTTCGAGGGCTCCATGATCCATCATACTCTTGAGTGTCATTATGCATAGACTAGGCACAATTTATTCCATGGTAATTACTACTTCAACACCATACTCAACCCTAAAGGGTGTTTGTCCATTCAACTTCTTGCATGTCGTTCGATAGGCCCATAGTATTGTGGGTATGCACAGGTCCCAATCACTTCGCTGAGTGTTGCAAACCTTGGTCAGTGCGTTCTCCAACACTTATTGAATGCTTCCACCATCCCGTTACCCTACATATGCTGAGGCATGCTCTTGTGTTGATATATCTGAAATTCCTTTGTCAATGTGCTAATCGTCTCATTTAGGAAGTGCGTACCACAATCACTCATCAAAATCTTTGGACACCCAAATCATGTCAGTACATACTCAAAAGGAACTTCGCAATAGTCGTGCCTGTGAAATCCTTCAAAGGACATGTATTTTCCCATTGAGTCAAATACTCTGTCACAATGATAATGTACCTTGCTCCCATCTTCCCTTGGTGCTGGATGGGTCACACAAAATCTATCGCCCATGTCTCAAAGGGTTATAACGTGATCTATGGATTCAGAGGTAGCTCATCCCTCCGCGATGGCCTGCCAATCCTTTGACATACATCACAAAATTTCTAATAAGCTTTCGAATCCTAATGGAGGGTGGGCCACCATAACCTTGCACGTAGAATCTTCTACGTGGTTTCTCTCCCTGCATAATGTCCTCCTGCAACACCCCCATGATCATCCACAAGGATACTTCTCCTTTCAAAATCTTGTACATACCATCGCAATATCTCATTATCTAGACCCCATTTTATATAGATTCCCAACAATGACAGAAAAGTCTATCACGTGGGCCACTAACTCCTTTTGTTGGATGGTGTATGCTTGTTGGGTAGTTCCTATCATTAGGAAGTGTATGATATCTTCAAAATTACCATCCATGATATGCACTACAAATAGCTATGCGTTAGGCAATCCTTCTTCCAAATTAGTGCGCTCTTCCCCTATTTCGATGCACGACAGATGGTTTGGTCTCGTGTTCAATCATCTAGGCTTCATAATAACTTCAAAATCATACTCTTAGAACAATAACAACCACCTACAGATTCTCCATCCCAACACAATCTTATTGACCAGGTATTTCAACGCGGAATGATCTATGTAAATTTTAAAATGGTGACCTAGCAAATAGTGTCTAAATTTCTGGAGCATGTATACCATAGCTAACCATTGGCGCTCAATGGTGGAATAGTTCTTCTTTGCCTTATATAACCTTCTGCTTGCGAACACTATAGGATGGTCCAAGTCTCCTCTGCCAACTTGTGTCAGTACCACTCCCAACGCTATACATGACGCGTCGACATGTACATGAAACTCCTTCTTCCAATATGGGAAGACTAAAATCGGCATAGTAACCATATTTTCCTTTGATAAATCCAATCTTCTCTTACAGTCCTCATTCTAGCAGAATGTGACGTCCTTTTTCAACAATTTCTCCATAGGCGCGGTGATCTGGGCATAGCCTTTGAAATGTTTTTGTAATATCATGTATGTCCTAGGGTAGCACTCAGCTGTTTCACACTCCTTGGCACTTCTAAGTTAAGTATCACCATGATCTTCATGGGATCTACCATCAGCCCCTGTTTACAAACCACATGACCCAGTAGGGTCCCAAAAGGAACACAAAAGAGGCACTTCTTTAGATTGAGCATGATCTGGTATCTTTGACAAGTATCTAGCCGATGACATAGCATTTCACCAGCCCAAACATAGTCCAGTCATCAAAGTACACTTCCAAGAATTTATGAGTAAATTCCTTTGAATGTCGCAATGACTATGTGCAAAAAAATCATGGGTGAATTCTTCAATCCAAAAGGCATTACAATGTACTGAAAACACCCCCACTCGATCGCAAAGGTTGTCTTGCTCCTATCCTCTAGTGCGATTTTGATATGATGGTACCTAGAGAACCCATCAATGAAGGAATAAGCTTCCTAGCCATCCAGATTGTCCAACACTTCATCAGTGAATAGAGTCGAGAAAGTATCATGTACACAAGTGTCATTCAATTTTCTGAGATCTACACATATCCTTATTTCATCCTTCTACTTCTTCTCCTGTACGACTATTAGGCATACCCAATAAGATTCTTCCATAGGCTCAATGATGTCTACCATGAGCATCTTGTCTAGCTCTAAGTGGACCTTCTTCTTATACTTCAGATTGAGATGGTAAGGTATCTTCTTAATCGGCTTCGTGTCGAGCTTCAAGATGATCTTCATAACACCTAGGTCCCCAATTATCACATTTAGATCCATAAACTTCATATGGAACAAATCCTAGTATTCAAGGAGCAATTCAATGACCTTATCCATCGTCATGTCGTCTCGGTAGTCCCTAATCTTCACGAATTTAGGCTCTGCCTCCGTACCAATATTTACCTATTTCGTTTTTCAGTGGCACAGTTATATCAGGATTCTCAATATATGGTCCTTCAACCTCAAAGTGAAATTTTGTTTCAGGGATGTTAATCTTTCAAGGATCCTCATATTTTTCTTTAGCGGTCATGTTATATCTTTCTAGTGCGTGACTCATCTGAGTGGTCCAATCAGGTTGAATTAACTCCAAAGGATCCCGTGGTATTGTAAAGATTGTCGCTTTCACTTCTTGTAGCGCTTCGTCAGTATAGTCAAACCCATCTTCAAAGATAAATGTCATTATGAATCCCTCCCACAAAATATCCCATTCACCTATACCATGGCGAATCTCTGTTTCTAAGTACCCGTTCATCAAGATGACATCCAGGGTGTGACAAAACAAGTGCACTCATTCACGCTGGGCCTTCTCTCCATAAGTCTGAGCCCATTTGGCCAAGTGCACACGGATCATCCTGCACATCATATTTTTCTTTCATTCATACCTTCAACTTCCCAAAGTGTGTTTTGATAATCCTCCTACATTCACGACAATCATCAAATCTACCCTTATGCGTACCCCACCACCTTGCGGTCATAGCACACAGTGCCTAATCCAAGGCGTGGAAGCACTGCTTCTCTGGTACCTCCCTCTCGAATGCATCCAAAAGGATGTGTAAATTATTCAAGCTATCATAAGTGGGTGGATTTCTTACCTCTGATGATAGACAACATAGCGATCAGGTCATCATGTTACAACTTAGTGTGGTTACTTCATGTATCCAATTATGCCAACACTCCAATTCTTCATCAGAGTCTGAGGTGCAGGAAGTCTCTTGATC
Organism: Pinus taeda; assembly: GCA_000404065.3. Taxonomy (NCBI): domain Eukaryota; kingdom Viridiplantae; phylum Streptophyta; class Pinopsida; order Pinales; family Pinaceae; genus Pinus; species Pinus taeda. The sequence goes on along the minus strand of APFE031321200.1, from coordinate 65,068 downwards.
CCATGTAATTCATCCATCTGCTGTTGGATTCACCCAATGTTGGTCTCATGCTATTATCTTATTGATACATTCCAAATCTTCATCGCTCTCATAGTCACAGACCAGTTCAATATAGCACGATCCTTTAGCAAGATATAGGGGCGTTGTTACACCAAGCAATTTCTTCTCAAATATCCACTTCTTTAGGTTGATTACCCCATTCATATTAGTAGCCCAATCAATTCCAAGGAGCGTAGGGTAGGGGTTGTTATCATCCATAATTTCGATTACTTCAAAGTCAACCAATGCGCTCTCACCTTCAAAATCTATAGTCAGCCCTTGTAGTCGCCCCATGGGGATGATGTTTTTCTGATTTATCATCCTTAGCTGAATCGGAGACCACTACAGCGTGGGTCTTCCCATCCATTCCCAAGTTTGCTTTGGTAGGACATTCGCATTTGACCCTAGATCCAAAATAGCCTAATCCATTTTGTACTCTCTATCTACGTGGTTAACCTCATCTCTCATCCTATCCTTCTCTTATGCTTACCAATATTTTGTACCATACATGAATCACTCAGATTGTTGTTGGCACATCAATTTATAAGCTCGTATAATCCTTTTACAACCTTTCTATCACACAATAGATTCATGCAGGTTTCTAGGAAGGTTGTAAGCATAGAAGGGTCCATTTCCTTATCAGGCTTATCCTTGCTGCCATGAAGCTCTTCTTTACTTCCATGAATATTTCACATGAATGCTCCAAATCAAATTTAGCCTCCTTCATCAGAGCTTTGCAAACCACATGCTATCTTTGAGTTGTTTCCCCTTATCACCCCCTATTGAAACTCCACTTCAAACCACTATATTCACATTCAAATCCTCTTCGTGAGGCTAAAACCTCATCATTTACAGGTTCTAAGTTGGTTGAGGTGGTAGCGCCCCTTTGTCATGTATCCTTGCTATCAGCATAGGATAGTGTTCCATCTCATGATCAAACAAAATGCAATATTTGCATGACATAAGTGTTGGGTTAGTGGAATCGTGAGCATATTGTCCCGGTCCTCTGCAATTGTACTAGATTAGCCGTCCCCGACCTTTATCAAGTCCTCCTCCACCTCTGCCTCATCTGCGTTCTTGTAAGACTATTCATGCCATCCCCACATTCTAGTGAGGGGGTAGCGTTTTTTCCAAAACCCTATAGGCAAGTGTTCTATCCATCATCAATTCATAGCTCCTGTAGTTGCACTCATCATGCCCTACCAACCTACAAAAGTTGTAGAACACTTGTTGTGGTGTTTGTACAAAATTTTGTACAAATGATAGTTATCTGTCATATGTTTTTCTGCTACCTAACATCTAGTGTACCACAATGTAGGCCCCGCTCTTGGTCCTGCTTGAGATTCCATCCTCAAAGGAATCAATCCTCCTCCTACAATGTAATTCGCAAAGACCGGAAAATGGTCCTTGTCATGCCCTTGACGCTTGCATTTCAAGAAACATACCTCTTCACACACCTTTGGTCGAACTCCTATCCGTCTTCAAGCTCTGCATTTCAATGCAAAGATTCTGCAAGTGTATGGATCTGGTGAACCCCCAGATTTGTATCCTGCATCGGTATTTCATGCAGTCTCATTTCAATCTCCAAGGCCTCTACTTGAGTTGTTATCTTCACGGATCTTACAGTTCAATCTATGATCTAACTCCCAAGGTGTCTCACGAGGTTTCATCATGATTTCATTGAACCTTGAAATTGTATGTGCCTCAGACTTAAGCCTACTGAACTCTTTATTCAATGCAATTTGGATGTCTACCGACCCAACATTTGGGTTACCATTAGAGTACTTGACGTACCATGTTAACGCGCTATTCTAAAAATCACTAACCAGTGTTTCCTTCTTCATGTGATCATCTGTAATGTCTTTAGTTTCTCATACATCTTTAATGACGAACCACAACTAGTCAATGTCCTCATTTCCCAAGCCTTTAAACAAAGAAAACTTTACTGAATGTGCCATACTGAACTATGGTGGAGGTGGTAGTGGTATGGGTGAAGTCGTAGGTGATGGTGGTGATGTTGGAGGTGGTGTGGGTGAAGGTGGTAGCCGTGGGAATCCTTGTCTTATTATTTGAATTGCACTTCACAGAGAAGCCTACGGTACTCCCTCTTCATCACCTCATGGAGGTGAAATTAATGGATTATATTCAAGACCCAAGCTCCAAACATCAAAGTAGGTGCATAATCGGCTTTTCAAACAATAACATCTTAATCCAAGTATTCAAAGACTTCAAGTACATACCTCGCGGTCCTTTGAAAAGGCAACGCTCCGACTCGCTATAGCTAATTAAGGTATCTATCACAAATTTAGTCACAAATCCTCTTATGATGCGATCAAGCTAATGATCGACAGCGAGGGTGATCTTATCCTCAGAGGCTTCTAGTCTTTGTACTAACTCTGGGGTCCAAATAATAGGACCGCCAAGTCTCCACCTTCCTTGGCTATCTGCTAGCTTCACAATCCACTTGTATAGCTCAATAAAAAAGGAACAAAAGAAGATATCATGGGTTTCTGTATATAGGTGCCTGTCCAACCATTGTTCCTTTATTAGTCATGGATTTTTGCTCTCCTCTGTCATGAATTCGTGGATCTTCTTATCCAACCGGTCTCCGATCTCTTTCTTGGTAGGATTCTAGTGATACCACATCACACATCTCTTATAAATGTTCTGGTCCCAGCAACAAAAAAATTTGCTGGCTTGGTGGGAACTGACCTAGGTTCAACGTTAGTTAGCCAAACAAATCCCTACACTACTAGCCCTTTTAGCATCAACCCGCGAAGTGCAGACTGAAGTCTCACCCGAACCAGTATGGGGGGATTATGGAACCAAGTTTCCACACCTTGAGATGGTCATGATGTTGGTTTATTCCTCCTATTCCTAATTTCGTGCAGGTTGTTAAGTTCTAGGGCTTTGTCCACCTAGCCCTTTATTTCACCCTTTAGTATCTCCGCGAAGGGGTGTGATTGGGCTTCACACAACCCTAACCTGTGGTTCAGGTACTTTTGTGCTACTAAAGCAATGTATAGAACAAGTTTCCAAGTTATCCTTAAGTGTCTTACTTACCTTATTAAACAACCACAGTTAGTGCCATGTAAACAGATATTCTTAATTGCGTACAATTATCCAACATAATTACATACATTCGCAAATCACATAAACATTGTAAATGAAATTCATACACAATATGACAAGATGCAGGCAATATGAAACAATATTTGTAGAATGCTTCTCTTTATTGATATCTTCAAATGATTACAGACTCTATCCACCCTATGCACACAGCTATAGTGGTTTGCACACTCAGCTATGGAATTCCACCCTAGGCCTCTGTGCACTCAACTAGAGAGCCTCTACTTGCACTAAGACCTGAAACTTAGACTTCTCTCCTTATCACTCAAGACTTCTTCTACAACTTATTACTCCTTAGGACTACTTAGAGCTTAATTACTTAGCTCTTTCTATACCTTTTACAGCTGACTTTACTTACAAAATAAGGGCGGACAACCCTTTATGGCTCATGGCACCTTCATGCTCTGTGACCACAAAATGTGGAGACTTTACAACTTTATTACCAAATTTGACCAAAAAAATGGGATTTTAGCACCAAAACTGTCCTTGGGGGATCCAGTTCCCAATAATAGGGTTTCAATTTCTAAAATGATTTTCAAAATTACTCTCAATATGCCATTACATAAACATCGGGAAAGTGCAAATCTGTAGGTATTGCAACCTTGAATCGAATCAAATCAGAGCCTAAAGTACATGGATTCAACTTCTAAAATGAATTTCAAAATTACTTCCATTGAATAAACATTGGGAAAGTGCGAATTCGTATTATTGTAACCTTGAATCAAATGAAATTAGAGTCGAAAGTACATAGATTCTAGCAATCCATCTTTTATAGCCTTAAATTTGTGTGTTGCTTCTGATCAGTCCCATCTTCCATTTCAAGTTGCTCACATTAATAAGATGATTGCAGGAGGTTCAAACAACTTCGTGTTAAATCCCCCGAAAGTAAGTTGGAGCATGACATAAAAGATTTCATGGGAGGCTTCACACCGCTTTGAAGGGATTACATTTAGAGCCATGGTGACTCTGCATTCAGGAATTAAATTAGAAAGTGGTTTTGGCCAAGTTGAGAGCCACAGTGGCTTTGTATTCAAGAATTAAATTAGAAATGGTTTTTAGCATGCATCAGCTATACTCATCTCAAATGCTCTAACTTCTACACCATAGCCTATTACTTCTTCAGAGTATGCCACAGTAAACCCACTATTAGTTTTCAAATTTAATGAAAGATATTACAATGTCTTTACTAGCAAAAAAAAAGGATCTTCCACAAAACATAGTCATGACTAACCTGGTTTAAAATAAATTTCTTCACTTGATGTGCCCAGCTAGAGACAGAAACAACACCGACGGGCCCTTTCATGAGTTGTAGAGTGGAGACGACCTCAGGGTCGATTCTAATCTTTCTCCCTTATCATTGCAATAGACCAGCCTCAGGGCCTAGCCGGGCTAGTTGGATTTGTGACTGTGGGAGTTGTCGGACTTACTGGAGATAGATCCACTTATTTCTACTTACCCTACCCTGTCGGTGTTCAGAAACCTAACATTTGTGTCATCTTAGCTGGATATAACACAGAGGAAGTGTGTTCAAAGCCTTAACATATGCATCATCATAGATGGATATAACAAAGAGGAAGTGGGCTCAAAACCCTAACATATGCATCATCTTAGCTGGATATAACACAGAGGAAGTGGGTTCCAAACCCTAACATCTGCATCATCTTAGCTAGACATAACACAAAGGAAGTGGCACACTCGCTCAACAGGATTCAAATGTGAGACTGGTTGAGAATGGTATGAATATAAAAGGTTCAGTGGGAGCAACATGTTTCAGTGGCTGAGGTTAGATGAAATTGATTGCATGACTTGAATTTTTCCTAGAGTTGCGAGGCTCATGGTTAATTACAGAAGCTAAGGGTTTCCACACAGAGAGGATCAGAGTGAAAAGATGTTCATGACTTTGGCACTCGGAGGAAACATGTGAAAGTTTTTAAAAGTGGACATACACCCATATTAAAGCAAAAGATAAATAGATGTTTTTTCTCGCTTGGAATTTTATTTTTATTTTTTATATATTAAAATTAAATTTAAGTTTATTATAATATCTTAATATAAAGTGTATATATCTATCTATCTATCCTATCTATATATATATATATATATATATATATATACATAATATATTTTTTTTTTTTAAAAAATTAAGAAAATGAGTTTTTAATATTTTCGAGAATATTTTTATTATTATAAAGAAAAAAAAATAGTTGTAAACAAATTGAAGAGTTTGTTTAAAGATTTAAATGGAAAACTTGTATGTTGAATTTATATTTATTTTAAAGTTAAATTTATTAAATATTTAGGGTGATCATATTTGTAAAGGTATAAATTATTTTTTGAGTGTAAAATTTGAGAAAATATTTTAATTAAAGATATGATTCTTTTGCATGTTTCATATATCTAAGATTAAAATGGATCTAAGTTAATTTCTATTAAACCAATGAAGATCCGTTTTAGTTATAAATATACCAAGTATCAAAAGAAATCAAATCACTTAAGATGTAAACCTCTTCTTCTTGAGTATATAACTTAAGAAATGTTTACACATGTAGAAATTTGATCAATTCTTTTTTAATATATAAATTAGAAAATGTTTACACATGTATAAATTTGACCCCTCAACACTTTGTGGATTTCGAGTTAAGATAGATATATGATAAATCTTTGTAATATCATTTCTATTACATATAAATGTAACATCTCAACTATATATAATATATATGTTATATATATATTATCATATATATATATATATATATTATATAATATGATATATTAATATGATATTTGTTTGATATATTTTATAATTGATTTTAATTTAATTTCTTTAATGTGATATGCACAACAAAAATTATATATACAAACTCTATGGTGGATAGATGCCTAAGGCCCATTGTGTTAACTTCGAGGAACTGCAAGGTTGGTATTGAACATATTGCAAAAAGGTTCGACAGATTTTTAGTTCAACCAAATCTCCTGGACAGGATGGGGTACATGCGATCCTTGGTCTCCGCGACAACTCTCTTTGACCACGCTTCGATCATTTTACAGTGGAAGGGAAATAGGATGTGGAGAGGCATGTTTGTCAAGTTCAACAAAAACTGATTGGCCGATGAGGATTTTTGCAAGATAATTTGTGAATAACGGTCCCAGTTATCTGTGGATGATGGATTATCTTTGGTGGAGGTAGTTTCCTTGAAGCTTCACATCCTCAAGGGGGTGGTAAAGAGATGGGAGCAAGAAAAATTGGTTTCATGTCAAAAGGAGCTCAAAGAGATTGAGGCGAAGATGGTTCACATAAATCAATTTATTCGATGTCGAATTTCTTTCACGGATACAAATTGACGATTTACAAGAGTTGTAGGCTTGTGAATGATACATCCTTAGACTACATGAGGATACATGGTGACTAAAAATCCATGTTATATAGTTAAAGGTGAGGACAAAAATACTCATTTTTTCTAGAGGTATGCTATGATGTGCAGGGACAAAAACACTATTGGGGAGGTTGTACCAGTTTGGGACGTTGTCTACATTTGAAATTCATCAAGCCTAAGAATCTTTTATCATCCAAGGGAAGAACAAGCATATGGAAGATGTGTGGTTGGCTTGATGAAGGTTCTTCTAGAGATGCATTTCACTACGAGCATCCATTCCGGCATGTCTTACATGTAATTGGAGGAATGGTTACATGTATTACATTCTCTTTTGTCATGACATTGATGGACATCCTTGTTCTTGGGTTGCTTAAGACCATGTGGATGAAGGATCTAAGAGAAAAGAGAGTTTTACAAGATGAACACCAAACTTGAGATCATGCCATGCAGAACTAAGTTACACATGGATTTTGTCAAAGGCACACTTGAGTCTTGAGGTTGGAAACCCTCTTGAAAGAGGTGGTTGGTGGATGTTGCAGGTAAAAAAGGGTGAGAAATAATTGTAATGGAAGAACTTCCATGTACTTAAAGGTGTGTTTCCCCTTCAAGTAGAAATGTTTGGGGGTAAGGACACATTTTCACATACTTGGAGGCATATTTCACCTTTCGAGGTATTTGGGATTAAGTACATTACAAAAATACAACCCTAGGTGACTATTATCCATATGATCCTAGATAAATACATAAATTGCTAAACTTAATATAATGTAGAAATTACTTTCAAAGCATAGCATCAATCACACAATAACTGAAAATTTAAGCATTGGAAGAATAAAAGAGTTTTGTAGATACATAAGTAATTTCTTTTCAAAATTAGCTTTGCAAACCTCAAGGAAACCTGTACAAGTTGCTAAAATGACAACTACATGGTCATCATAATCATCTCAAAATGAGGTATATGATCTACACAAAAAGAAAGGAAGAAGTTGTACAACTGTTATATTTCTCCATGTGGCCATACATATCCATATGATTGTATCAATTCTCTGTACAATTTCCTTTCAACTTATTGAAAACTTGTAAGTTCATCCTTATTATGCATTTATTTCTCTTAGCTATTCAAAGTGGGAAATACCTCTTTATCTTAGCTTATTTATGCTTTTCTAAACCATGTGCAAGAAAGAAATTTTGCAAGAGGAGATACCATGCAGTTTTTGACATAATCAAACCTTCAGATGAATATTAAATTCATGAATTAAAAGGGTTTCATAAAATATAAAGTGGCAAGTGGAAATATGGACGCAGTTTACACATTCAAAATATAAAAGGAGGTGCTCCACTTGAGGATTATTAGGGCCTTGAAAATAACCATGAATAAAATGGCATAAGACCACCAATAGAGCCACCATAGAATAAGTCAAAGAATGTTTGATAGGAACCAAAATGATTTTGAAGCCCCAACCATGGCCACCCCAATGAAAGCCAACAACCCGCACTACTAGATAAGTAGAGAAAAAGGACTGCAGAGCCCATGGCATCACGACATCCTTCACACCGATGAACCTCATCCCTAATTGTCTCCATCATATTGTGCAGCAATACCATCTAACTAACATGAAAACCCATTGAGGAAAAAATGACGTCGACGATGGTGTCGAAAGTCACAAAGCCATTTGTCATTGCCTCCTTGTTGTGTAAAGCTCCCACAAAAGAAGAGGAGTCTAACCTACGCTTCCTCACCAAAAAACAATTGTCATTGTCCTCACAGCCACTAGAATTCACTTCATAACCTTTGGCATCTTAACCATGAAAAAACCCACAACTCAATCCACCTAATCTGACCACATTATGTTGGAAAATGCCTCCTCATGCCACCATTTTTATAAACTATCAAAGCGTAGAAACCCTTGGCCCTCACAAAAAAACTTCCCAAAGTCTGCTCCATTCCCATATGATTTGAAACGCTATAAAAAGATATTGGTAGTGTATAATCTTCTCCCTCGTGTGGCTATCTAAACTCGTAACATCCTTTCAAGTGTTGAGATAAACAAACATCAATGTGTTCACGATTTAGATTACAATTTTATTTTTATTACTAAATAGTCAATAGTACTTCATGCCTATTTTAGTGGATATCCCCTAGTTTTACCAAATACGCATTTTAATACCTCGAAAACCTATAACCCTGTACCAAAAATCCCACCCCCAATACCTATAATATGTTAGATCTATTTTTCACAATTTTGAAACCTCCTTTATAAATGAACATGATAATTAATTAAGTGAATCCCCTATGGCATGTCATCCTTGAAGTGGTGATGCCATTTTGGCCTTTGGTATTGGTCAATCCCACATCATATGTTGATCTTTCACATTATCCCCATCCCTCTATAGACTGCATGAACGAATTTGAATGTGAGGGTCCTGTTGTTCAAACTTAGCCTGTAGCTGAGTTGTCATTCCAACCTTTCATTATGGTCTCATCCCCTGGTACATTTTCCCTTGACAAGGAATTAAAGGCTATTTTTTACTCATCTAAGAATATGGCTTCCCTTTCCATTAAAATATCCCTTTTCCATAATCTTGTGGATTTTGGAGGTCACTCATATAAATATGTCACACATAGGAAGAAGAAACCCCCTAAATATAAAATGGTTTAAGCCTGTAACAAGATCGAATGGGTTATGCCGAGGATTTTGCATCTCCTAATAATTGGTTTGATATTGATTTTGATTTTACTGTTGGGAATGTCTTAGTTTTTTATTTTGATGGAGTTTGGGTCCTTATAGTAGATGTAGCCATGCACGTGGTGCCTCCATGATTATTATTTCCATTAGCATATGGGGTTTAGGAGTGACCCAAAAATTAAGCTCCCTTAGAGGTACTTTTCGGATTCATAAACCATCTCTAATACCTTAATAAGAAATGATAGTTTACAGAGATAAGGTGTGGGAGGAAATGTTGTTTGTGTGCCCTGCATGAGATGTAGTTGCAACTAATTTTATTGGTTATTAGGTGGTCTCAGGGTTAAGTGGGTTCCAAAAATATTTGAGATGCATGCATTTATGTCATGTGCAAGGATTATCATGACCTGAAAGATGATCGGAAACTATCAATGGGTCTGAATTGTTAATTAATATGCTCCATATGTGGGGCATATACTATTTTGGAGCTAGGTTCCACAATCTAGAATCCTTCAATTAAGTTCCCTAATCATTGTGGGGGATCTTAATCTTTTGATGGGGAGGGAAAATATTTGGGGACATAAGTCTAGAATTGATAGTATGGCTGGTCGTTTCAGAGGTTTGGTGGAGGATTTTTCCATATTAGATGGCTAGATCCTCTTGGCCTCAATCAAAGGAATGAGAGAACTAGTGAGGAGGGTACCTAAAAATGAATGGAAAAGTTTATGGTTAATCAAATTATGGTTAAGAATCTGATAGATATAAAATATTATATTATTCCAACATTTATTTCTAATCACTTTCCCATTATGCTGACATGGGATGAAGGGGAACAAAAGAGATCATAACCCTTCAAATTCAACCTATAATGGCTTAAAATGGATGAATTTGGGGATCTGGTCTGAAATGTTTGGTCTCAGTCATTGATTCATCCTCCACAAAATCACATAACATCCATATGCCGAAAGCCTAGACAGTTGGAAATGGCCACTCGGGAATGGATTAGGGGGATGAATGAGGGAAAACTAAACCTCCTAGGGAGATTGACATTTTCATATGTTATTTCAATGATCCCAAGGACTCATTATTCTTCTTAGAAGAATACCAACAGAGTATCATTGAATTGGAGTGTAAGAAAAGGAACATTCTCTGTTCATGGAAATAAGACATCCACATGAAGAGAAAGGCGACATGGATAAAAGTTAGAGATAAAAATACCAGATATTTCCACGCACTTTTCAATGGCCGGAAACAGATCAATACCATAAAGGGGATAAGAGATGATGTCAAAAACATATTCAATTCACAAAGATCTATTGAACAGGTGATGGTCAAACATTTCAAAGGAAAATACTCAACACAAGGGAGATATTTATGGTCACAAACGAATTTCATAGAATAAGTTCAAAACATGTTTACATGCAAGGATAATGAAAGATTGGGAAAATCAATCACAAGGGAGGAATTGACGAAGATATTGAAGGAATGTGCAAAGGATAATCGTCTGGGCCGAGATGGGTGGGTGGTTGAAATTTTTATTCACTTCATGGATTTGATGATCCTAGATTTGTTGGTAGTAGCTGAAGAATTTACGATTCATGGGTTCATCTTAGGGGCCATAAATGTGACTTTCATAGCATTAATCCCCAAAAGGTTGGAATCAGGAACCTTTGCATATTATCATCATATATATAACTGCAACTTGGTGTACAAAATGATATCAAAATTGATTGCGAGTAGGTCGAAGACAATATTGTCGAAGCATATTATAGAGGAATAGTTGGTAGACAAATAAAATATGTAATTGGTATTTCCTAGGAGATGATGTACTATATTAAATCACAGAAACAAATAGATTTCCTTCTTAAGGTAGACTTGAGCAAGGCATATGATTACATTGACTTGGAATTCCTCTTCTTAGTTCTGTTAAAATTTGGCATGTCTCTATTTAACATTAAATGGATTTTGGCATGTTGCAAAATTACAAATTTTGTTGTCGTTATTAATGGCTTGCCTTCACAATTTTTCAATGCATATAGAGGAATTAGGTAGGGTTGTTCCATGTATCTATTTATCTTTCCCTTAGTTATTGATTGTTTAAGTAGAAAAATGAAGCTGTCAAAGCATAATGGAATTATTGAAGGGATCAGCGTAACCAAAAATATTTCCATCTGCAACTTTGCAACATTGAACCAATTGATGTACCCCACTGACCTATCATCTTACTAATATGTAATTATTTCCTATATTTTATTCTATAACCAAAGGAGTTATCCGTTTTTAATGGTAGTTATTAGAGAGGAAACTCAAGTTATTAACAAAATTTAGCAACACCCATAATGCACTCTAATATGTAATCATGCATTTTTCATATATTTTGATCCTAGCCTATTAATTTTGAAATCTTTGTATGTCACCTTGAGAATTTCAATGGTATACAAGGGCCTTTCTATGTCAGTACAAGGTCCACTCTATGATTATGAACTTGTTCTCAGTGAGAAATATATTGAAGCAACATGTTTTATGATATGTTGTCAGGGGTTCAAGAGAAGAGTAAAAAGGAAAACAAAAGATATTATGGTGATAAAAAAGAGAAATTTATTCCTACCTCACCACCTCACTCGAACAAAATAGATCCCATCCTTTGATTTCGATTTGTTTGATTTCTTATGTCTAGCAGTAACAATACATGTTTCTTTCGATACTTAAAGTTGGGTTTGTAGCTGTTAGATTAAGGAGTGGTTTAGAAAATAAAAAGTTAAATACAAGGCCTCTTTTAGGAGAACTTAGCGGGTCTAGGAAATGGGGCACGTCTATAGGAGGGAAAGCTTAATTATAAAGTGGATCACTTTTAACTAGCGAATAATATATGCTAGGACATATTACTTGTAACACTCTAAGGATGTGGAGACATTGAATTTCTAAGATTTAGAGACATTGAGTTTCTAAGATAAGGATAACAGCTAGTATTAATCTCATAAGGATCTAATTTTAATGTCTTTACACTTATCATTCTTCCTCTATGACAATTTTCTATCTACAAGTCCTTTACTTATCACAAGGAGACAATAATGATATATCTAATACTTCTACTTGACATAAAATAAGAATGGACACGTTCCTTAACTTTCCTCAACCTCATGAAGTTTAGTTGAGCCCCTATGTTCCTATGTTTTTTGTTTATAACACACATGGGAGGAGTAACCTATCTATCAATGTCAACTAAGGCTCTTGACTTCAATATATTTGAATGTCTCCATCACACCCTAGCAAGCTATTTATGAACTTTAACTAAGGCTCATGACTCTAATGCACTTGAATGTCTCCATGGCACCCTTGCATTATGCCTTCACTATTCATTATGCCACGAACACCTCCAACAAGATTGGCTGTGAATCCTTCAATCAAGGTGAATTTAATTTTGAATTGAAAGGATTAAAACTATGAGATTTGAATGATTATGATTGAGTTGAAAGGTGAAATGAATATAGTAAGGAAAGATAAGGATGAAGCCAAATCTTCAACATGTGAATTATTTTGTGTATCCTTGGGTGCTCTAATTCATATAGACATCACACTTGCAAACCCTTCATACCTAACCATATACCTAATGAAATGTAATTGGAAGGTTAGGGCTTTAAATAATTAAAAGAACAGTAAGACAAAAACCATAATGAAAGCCCCAACATATAAAAACTAAAACAATTTGGAAACAAAATGATTTTCGGCCACTACACCAAAAAAAATTCAATGGTTTCAGCTGGTTTGTTTCCATTTTCAACTGGCCTAGCCCATTGTTTCATTTTGTTTCCCACTCAATCACCGCCCCTCTCTCCCACTTTTCCTATGAATTAGGGCCTCTCAATATCTATCTTGCGCCACCCACCAATAAAGGATTATGCGTTATGTTGCCCTCAATGCTTGTAAGGGGTATAACCGTTGGGCCTATTGCCCTAAATGCCCATAAGAGAAACCCTCATCTCATGGCTCTCAACCCCTCGTCTCGTGGCTTTAAAACCCTAAGCAGCTCTTAAACCCTCGTCTCATGGCTCTTAAACCCTCATCTCGTGGTTCTCTAACCCTTTTCTCCTGGCTCTCAAACATTGGTATTGGTCACTCCATTTTCTCAACAAACCCTCCATTGCAATGGGGCATAGCTATTGCACCCATTTCCTGAAGTCATGTGCAAGACATTTGACAGATTTTCCTCAAAATTTGTGTTATCAGAGTGGAAGGCTCCATACAGAAATTGCCCAGGATTAGGAACCTTTTATAACTTCAAATCCCTCATCATATTTTTCAAATTTCTATTAGGTAACCTCTCCATGGTTCCAAATGCCATTGTGATAATTTGTAGTGAATACTAGTGCAGTGGGCGACATATATACATAGTACTCTATTTTGATCTACATTGCATTTGTGAAGAAAGTATAATGTGATCCTCAGTTTAATAGACTAGGAAAAATTACACATTAGCTATGGGTAGCCCCTCCATGGTTCGAAATGCCATTGTGATAATTGGTAGTGAAGACTAGCATACTGGGCGACAGATATACACAGTACTCTAATTTGCTCTCCACTAGATGTGTGAATAAAATATAATGTGATCCTCAGTTTAACAGCCCAAGAAAACTTATGATATTGTTGTGGCTAATTTGAGCCATTGGATTTTAGTCACAACTAAAAAATACTAGAGCAATTACTTGTAAAATAATAAAGGAGAAAAAATAAAGTTGTTGAGAAATAGACTAATGAATTAAGGAATTAATTTGAATTATTTATAATAAAATATATGAATGTGACTACGGTATATATACTCTTCAAGAGTAAGAAATAACTTAAATTAGAGTAGAATTCCCAGAATATGCACCCAATTATCTATAAATGATCTTTCCCTAAATGGAATGTAAGTCAACATTGGATTGGTAGACCCAAGGTTAACAAAATATCTAATAATTGAGTAACTTGGAAATAGGTGGAGATAGGAATTATGCTAGGCTGTGTTATATTCTTTCCACGATTAACCTACGTAGTGAATCGGGGGGTTAGAGGGGTGGCAGAGCCGACCCTTCATTACGCCCATTGTGCAACAGGGGGGTCACAGGGGCGGCAACAGCCCCCCTGTCTTGGGGGGTTTGAGGGGGGCGGGTAGCCCCCCTCTACGGGGTCCAGGGCAGCGGCCCGAGATAAATTTCTTTGGACCCTATATTAGGTTAGTCAAACCTACCTATGGTTTTTGGTCCATGGTTTTGGATGCAATGGTTTTCGGTCCATGGTATTGGATGCTTCAGAATGTATAAATATGTATTGTAACATTGAAAGGAACATAATAAAAAATCAAGCTAGTAGTCTCGGTTTTGGGATCCAGTGGTAAATCTCTGTGTATATGTGTTTTATGTGTTATGCTCTCGCATTATTTATTTTTCTGTGATTTAGAATTCGTATGTAGGTAATTTTTTTACGGGGTTAAAACCTACATTTGGTATCGGAGTTGTTTTGGCTTCAAGGGGATGCCTTTGTTGCTGAGGGGTTTCACTCGAGCCTCTGGTAGACCCTGCTCAGTGGAAGATCTACGAGATCGATTCTGGTGGTGAAAGAATATGGCGAGCAGCAGAAAGATAGAGATTGAGAAGTTCAATGGTCAGAATTTTGAGTTGTGGAAACTCAAGATGGAGGATCTGTTGGTGGATAAAGATCAGTGGATCATGGTAGATCTGGGTACTAAACCAACAGGAGTGACCGATGAAGAATGGAAGAAG
>APFE031321200.1:32099-46553 GCA_000404065.3 Pinus taeda | reverse complement strand
TTGTTGGCTTACCAAGGAAGACCAGGATTGGACAGAGTGTTGGATATTTGTTGGCTTGTTGATGCAGACTGGTTGGAGATCTAGATCAGAGAAGATCTACAAGTGGGTATGTGTTTAACCTATTTGGAGGTGCAGTCAGTTGGATGAGTAAGAAACAATCTGTAGTGGCACTATCCACTATAGAGGTAGAATACATGGCAGCCACTCATGCAAGCAAGGACGCAGTTTGGTTGAAGAGATTGTGTTCAAGTATGGGGTTAGTACAGGGAGCTATAAGGATAGACTGTGATAGCCAAAGTGCAATTTTCTTGGAAAAGAACCCTGCTTATCATTCAAATACAAAGCACATTGATGTTAAGTACCACTTTGTGAGGGATATGATAGAAAACAAAAAGGTGTTGTTGGTAAAGGTGGACACTTTGAAGAATACTACAGAATCATTGACAAAATATGTGAGCTCTGAGAAGTTCCCTTGGTGTAGAGAAATAATGGGCGTTTCAGGGCTGGAAAAATGACTAAGCTCTCCTGTGGCACCCTGTGGAAAGAAAACAACAAGTGGGAGATTGTTGGGCTGTGTTATATTCTTTCCATGACTAACCTACATTGTGAACTGGGGGGTTAAAGGGGCGGCAGAGCCCCCTCTTCGTTGCATCGATTGTGCAGTAGGGGGGTCACAGGGGGGGCGGCAGCCCCCCCTATGTGGGGGATTTGAGGGGGGCAGGTAGTCCCCCTTTATGGGGTGCGAGGCAACGCCTTGGGAAAAATTCTTCTGGACCCTATATTAGGTTGGGCGAACCTACCTATGGTTTTGAGTCCATGGTTTTGGACGCGATGGTTTTCGGTCCATGGTATTGGATGCTTCGACATGTATAAATATGTATCGTAACATTGAAAGGGACATATGAAAAATCAAGATGTTAGTCCCGGTTTTGGGATTGGGTCGGAAATCTCTATGTATATGTGTTTTATGTGCTATGCTCTCTCATTGTTTATTTTTCTGTGATTTAGAATTCGTATGCAGGTAATTTCTGTACAGGGTTAAAACCTACAAATTAGTTAAAATTTATTAGTAGTTATCACATGTTTAAAAAATAAATTAAACATAGTTAAACACCAAAATAGTTGTAAAAGTCAACTAACAAGGGAAGGAAAAAGAAAAATCGTGCCCAACTACTAAAACATGGGGAGGAATTACACATTCACGATAGGAAGGCCTATGCGTGAGGGAATTAATATTAATTGACACAATTAACCATGCCACCCTCCAACCAATTTCATCCAATGTTATATGTCATCCTAGGTGGCACCCCTTGATAAAAATAGACCCACTGATAATATAAAACCTTGAAAACAAAAATGTCTAAATGATATGGAATGTCTAGTAATAAATGAAAAGTGGTCATATGTGCTCCTAATAATGTATTACAAGATGGTATAATAATGTCTAAAGTGCAATACCTCATAAGGTCCTAATGAACTACCAAGTGCAATGTCCCCCAACACCCCCCTAAATCTCAACTAGGAAGAATGATAGTGAATAAGTCTCGATAATTCTTGGTCACGTTAAGTACTCATGCATAAAAACTATGTAAAAAAAATCAAAGATTACTGGAAATTTTCAATTATGTTAGGTACTCATGAAACAACTTATGTAAGACACAATATAAGAAGAGTGAGGTAAAGTAGGAAAACCCACTGGGAAGAAAACTATAAGGTACCTAATCCCCCAATTTATGATTAGGGCTTCGGGGTGACTAAAATTGACCTCCTTCACCACCTTATGGTAGTGGATTTATTTAAATTTCATCTTTCTTTAATCACCCAATTCTTTTTTGTCAAATCAACATTGCCTTCTACTCATTGTGAGATTTTCAATGATATACATTTGAATTTAATTCCTACCTATTCGCACAAAGTTTTTCCCACTTGAATACTATCCTCAAAGGCCACATCAATATACTTATAGATCCATGTGGAAATACCCATTCATGTGTCACCATCACATTGGTCCATGTCATATCAGCTATAATAATGGCCTACCTAGGGAGCTTGGTGTTTTGTTAGCTATTAGCCCCCCAAGCAATACTTCACCAAATTTTCCTAATCCATTTCCAATTAACCAATCTGCATATTGGCCATTAGTTGAAAAAAATCATCCTTTCATCACCTTCCACTCTATCAACTGAGTCCCCAAGCATTTGGGACACACTACAATTCCATTTGTTTTTCCTTTGAACACTTGATAACCTGATCTGATATTGGATTATCATTAGATGAAGACTCCACTTCTTGTCATTCATCATTTTGTGTATTGGACCTCTATGCCACAAACCACTAGGCATAACTCATTAAATTTCAATTCTGAGAATCTATCAATAACTGATACCTAACATGCTGATAGGTCAATATCTTAACATCTCAATAGGCCAATAGCTTGACATGTCGATATATCGATAGTTTTCCATCAAAATACCATGGCCCTGAGAAATGTAAGGAAATTCCCGACTACTTATGCCTGATAGTCTGACATCTTGACATCCATGTCACTAATACCTTGGGTGCCACCTAGTCACCATCTTAGCACCATTTTTCACTATGATCGACAACGTCCCACCACATTGGCTACCACACCATTAAAAATCTAACCTTCTGCCACATCATCATGACTAGTTATCTTAGCACATCAGCTACTACCTAGCATGCCATATTACCAATTCTAATATTTCAGCATGCCATGTCCTCTAGCCAATGTATGCACTTTATTTGGCTTCATCAATATTAAGAAACAAATCCCAATGTTCTGGGTCATGGTCTCCTAATAGCAAACACTTGATGACCAATATTCAATCTCCATATATTATCTATAGTAAACCACTCCCATCTAATAACATATTAGGTTGTATATATTGAGGTTTCCTTCAAATCTTGCAATTTTTCTCAAAGGAAATCCTAATAGATGGAGAGTCAAAAGGGTGATATGTGACCCTCCATTGCCCCAACCACCATACCTTTCGTATCAGTATGTTGACTTGTTTTTGAGATATGATGTCGTAGAAAGATAATGGAAATGTCCCTAACATTCGATGGTTATCATTGGGATGTATTAGTATCGAGTTATTCTCATTGGTATTTTTTATACCATGTCTTAATCTCTGATACCGGATACTTTTGTAAACTGTATGTCGGCCAATTGATACACTATGTTGGAGTTTGCTTGTAATAGTGGTATTCATTATGTCATTAGCCTAATACCTGACAAATGATATTATGTTCGTTGGTTCATAATACATGTTTTGGATAGCTCTTGGTCATATCCCTCTTATTGGACATATTACCAAGCATTGAGGCTAGAACCCCCAAACATCAAACTTCCAAATAGTCTAGAAATATAAAGGGGAACCAATCTCTAAGTTTATCCAAGGCAAATAGCCATATAGAATGGATCTCCTCAATTTGTCTCCAAAGATGGAAGATATTTTTAGAGGGCATGGGTCTGCGAAAATGACTTCTAAAACTACAAATTTCCTTGTTATCCTTGAATGTACCCATACTCCTTCATCTCACTATCATATTCTAGGCCTTTCATTTAGTTTCTTTAGTATACCTTACCAACTCAAGTGTTATTTAGTGAAAACTTCAATACTTCCGTCAAGTGTTCTAAGAATATTCTTTCCCTTGTGTATCATTTTCTAATATCAAGGGTTATATTTTTGTCTCAAAGTCCATATCATCCACAAGACTCTTTGATCAGTTCAATAAACTTAGAGAATTGGTACCCTTACGAATTGACTATGAACACTATTAATAATTGTGACTAGTAGTCCATTAATCACATGCTTAAGTGAACCATTAAATCCCTATTCATAGTCATGAAAAGAACATCATAAATGCACATTAAATATTGATCGAAATGGATATGAATACTATACAACCATTGCATCCAACTCTATTATTCGCATTATAAATAGACATCACATATGACATAATATTCATTTAGCATATTAGTGCATACATATACTCATTTCATCAATCATCATTTTTTTCTTATTAACATGGTTCACATTCCAAAGTTGAACTCCACAAGGGTAGTTATGTAATGAATATTCTATTTTTTATACAACTCATGAAGGGTGAGCCACGTTCTACCTCACCATAGGCTTAGCTAGAGTACGTTCATTCTTGCATCTGGCCACCCCCATGCTAAACCATGAAGCCATGGGGACATTTTTCATAGAAAATTACAGGGAAGGGTTAGGAAGTTCATTCCCCTTCATGAAGTTAACTCATTAGTTCCATTAAAGTCTTGTTAAACCTAGAGTATGCCCAATCATTATGGGTGATGTCTCAACTACGATACATAACAAGCAACGAGAAAGGGAAATATCTTATAGGATATCAATGGTGTAGGTATGAAGGCAAATATCCTTCATTCATATAGAATTTAATATCATATATTCCATACCATTGATCTAAGGATGGTTCTCATCGAAAGTATGGCCACAATGGACCTCACAACACAAAGAGAGGCATTCTCAATGCTTCCTTTCTACACTTCTCATGTGTGGTTTCAATAAGATTTCTAAAAATATGGACATTATAGGAATGCACAACTCAAAGGGATTATTTCACTCATCGAGTATTCCTTTGATGCTTCACTGAATGCTTTTTTGCATATGTTTTAGCTGCTACAACCACCCTCCAAAATTTTGAATTCATATAATCTTTGGAGCCCTTACTAATAATATTCTTGATATGCCTAAGTGGTCAAGGTCACTTTGAACTTGTTTCAAATCCACTTAGCATTATAACTCATTTGAGTTTTCTTTGAAAATGCCTAAGTGTAAACATACTTTTCACTCACAAGCTTCGTGCTCCTTCCCTTTGTAGTGCGCCTTTGTTTGGAAACCTAGTTCACTTCTCAAAACCAATGCCAATCATGATCAATGCAGGCACATCTCTAAGCATTAGTTGACCACCCTTGTGACAAGAATATGTGTTGGGTGCACTTCAAAAGCCCAACGAGGTCACACATATGAGCTAGTTATAAATTCCCCAACAGTTTATTTTATAGTTTGTTTTGTTGCTTGGAGGTTCAAACACTTTCTGAGTATATATCAAGGCTTCCATTTGTGATTGCACTGCATGCTCCTTATGTGTAAGTTCTCCTTTTTTGCACCAAAAAAATGCACTTATGACTTTGTCATATCAATCCCTTATTTTTTTTCATATGCGCCTATTTGTGTACCATGAATTTTTGGTTTCCTTGAATAGTTGAATGCATATATTTGTATGTGTATGTGTGTGTGTGTGTGCGTGTGTGTGTGTGTGTGTCTCATTTGTTGGATTTTCATTTTGATTGGTTTGTTATATGCTTGCATTTTTTTGTGTCTATACTTAGTTAACGATTTTTATTCATGGTTTACCTATCCATATCTTGCTATTAGAAATAAGACTCCCTATGAAATGTGGTATGGACACATTCCTTCAGTGAGGTATCTCAGGGTTTTTGGTTCCTCCCATTATGCCTTCATACCTAAGGAACAGAATAAAAAAAAAAGTGCAAGGAGTCACAAATGTATCTTCTTTGGTTACTCATACCTCCAAAGCATACCATCTTTATGATGAAGTGAATAAGAATTTAATAATATGTAGAGATGTGATCTTTCTTGAGTCTTCCAAGAATGACAATGTTATTGAGTGGCAGCTTAATCGTTTGGATAGATTCAAACATGAAAAGTATTTTCAAGAGTTTCATAGTGATATTCCATATCTCCTTCTCTTAGCTCTATACATTCTATGAAGAGCCTTGAAGAAATTAGGTTGAAGGAAATTCCTTCCCCTGCTTTGTTAGGAAAGAGCTAAGAGACTACTCAAAGAAGGTAGTCAAATCTGATAAGCACTAAGGGTACATGCAAGATACAAAGCAAGAATTAATGCAAAGGAGTAATAAAAGGGAGTGTACTGACTATATACATATCATAAAACATCTTTCATCCCACTTAGGATGCCTTGCATCATGCTCGGTTAGTCATAAGATCAAGTTGGTCACAAGCTTTGTAGCTTAAATAAATAAGTGGTATTTCTCTTTAAAAAATCTCAATTATGTAATAAACAAGTGAAAGAGAGCAAGAAACATAGAGAAAACACATCGAATGACTTTCAGTTCTTGCAACCATGCCTATCATTGAAGACAAAATGATACGACAATGATAAGCAAACTTTTAATCTACAGTAAGAGGTGTGTTTCAAAATATGTGCTTTGTTTTCCATACCTAGCCTCCAAATGGTTATGCATCAGATGGAGTCTTCATGTGGTCCTAATATTCTATCATATCTTGGGTTCCTTGGTATGCTATTTTTCTCCTTATCTCCTTGAGAGTCATCTATAATGTCATATTTTTTTGTGGCCCCTAAGAGACATAATTGTGTAGTTTCAGTGAGAAGTAACTGTCGTGGGATGAGGCCCATGGATGACACATTTACAGAGTTTTAGCTGGATGAAAGGAACTATTATGGGATGAGGCCCTGTGAGGACACATCTACGCTATTTCAGGATGCAAGGCAGACTAGGTAGTCAAGGGACAAAACTGCACAGTTTCTGGAGACATTGGATTCCGGCTGAGGGAAGGACATTGGAGGAAACCAAAACACATTTTCGAATGCTAAGGGAGGTTGGGCTTTATGCACATTGCATAGTTCGTATAAGCAAGGGAAAATATTGAGGGTTACATATGTCAAGTGCTCAGTTCAAGAATGTTGGATGAGGCTAGGTTGATAAGGAAACTCCGAAATTTGGCTAAGTGTGGGATCAATGGAACTGATGTGAACAATGATAAAACTTGACTATGATCACATACTTGAAATCTTAGTGATACAACATAGAGCATCCAGAACAGATAACACATACTTCGCTTAATGCAATAACCTTTATGGCAACGTATGGCAAGTGTGGCTCCAATGATAGACTTTGGGAGGGTAAAGGAAACACTTGTGTTAGAGTGTGTGAAATGAGTGTGAAACATGTCTATGTGGTGAGGACAACCCATTCTAATAAAGATTTCCCCTTGAAACAAAATAAATGCCCCTTTGCATGATAAGAAATAACCCCCATGCCCAAAGATGACACAATCTATGTAAAGGTAAAAGCATGAATGACTCTTAAAATTGAAAAGAGGAGCTTGAGATCATCAACTTACCAATAAGTGACTAAGGAACAATGGATCACAATATCCATAGTAGGATCTGAAATTTAAGTGCATGCCAAAATTTTTTAGGGTGTTGTAGTCACTACAACAGAGCCTTCACCTTCTTGCTAGTTTCTTTTTCAACTAGTGTCTTGAATTATACAAACTTGGAGAATGTCTCACCTTTTTCCCACATGAAGAAGATCCAACACTTCAATGAGAAGCCATCAATAGAAGTGACAAAATATTTGTGTCTCACAATGTAGGTTGTCGAGAAAGGTTCATGAACATCATAGTGGATCCTTTCTAGGACTACACGTTCTTTGATGTCCCGATCATGGAATGTGTATTTTATGTACTTCTGCAACATACAGCCTATGCATATATCATATTGCTTAAGTGCTCCTTTAGGGAGGCCAATGTTTATTTGCTATATAATATTCGAGGTACCATGATGTAGATGACAAAGTATTTTGTGCCAAAGTTCATCGACATTGCGACCTGCACTTTTTCTGCCTTAGTGCTTAATGTGGCATAGTCCTCCACATCTAGCTTATATATGTTCTTCACACAAACCCCGATCTGCTTCACCTGTCCCGGGGCTATGTGTCTCAGGAATGCTTTTTCTTTGTTGAATATCACTTCACAACCATGGTAAACCAACCACTTGGTGAATGCTAGTAGACAGACCCCTAATCCTTTACCTTTACCTTTTTTACTAGCACCTCATATTGAAAATTTGAAGACATTATATTTATTTTCTCTTAAAAAATTGTCTTAAATTCCTCCTCTGTGTAGTAGTGCCAAATACAATGATAGACAAGTTGTCTCTAATCCTATCAGTAGATATGAAATGAGCAGAAAAGGAATCGATGTCTAGGAAATCTTGTCAATAAAATTTGGCGCGTTCTTCTTAGTCGACTACCCCCACAAAACAAAGAGCCCAACAAATCATTGTCTTTATATAAGATAACGTGAATGGCAAGTAAAATAACAAACTCGATATAGGCGCAAGACAGTAGCTCCCTGCAAGCTGGCGGACTTAGGGCACACTATCAAAGTAAATTTTGTAGTTGTTAGATAATATTGCCTTAAATTGATATGTTTGTGTCTTAGTTGTTAATTGTATTAAATAAGTTTCATCTAAAGTGGTCATTAACTTAAATATAAAGTTTGTCTTAAAATATTTTTTTCAAAAACTTTTTTTGTCTTAAATATAAAGTTTTGTCTTAAAATATTTGTCTTAAATTGTTTTTGTCTTAAAATAATTTTGTCTCAAATTGTTTTTGTCTTAAAGAGAAAGTTTTGTCTTTAAATGTTTGTCTCAAAATACTTTTGTCTTAAATATAAAGTTTTGTCTCAAAATATTTTGATCTTAAATTATTTTTGTCTTAAATATAAAGTTTTGTCTTAAAACATTTTTGTCTCAATATGCTTTTGTCTTAAACTATTTTTATCTTAAATTATTTTTTGTCTTAAATTGTTTTTGTCTTAAATATAGAGTTTTGTCTTTAAATGTTTGTCTCAAACTACTTTGTCTTAAATATAAAGCTTTGTCTCAAAATATTTTGGTCTTAAACTATTTGTCTTAAATATAAAGTTTTGTCTTAAAATATTTTGGTCTCTCTTTTGTCTTAAACTATTTTTGTCTTAAATATAAAGTTTTGTGTTAAAATATTTTTGTCTCAAACTCTTTTTTCTCAAAATTTATATTTAAGACAATTCAATTGATAGTAAATTTTAATGTGAAATAACTAAAATAAAAAGTTAGGTTTTAAGACAAAAAATTTCTTGTGTTAAAAGTGCCCTTGGTGTGGTAGTAACTTAAAGGCAAAAAGATAACACAAAACTATGACTACAACATGTAATGTGGTGTTGGGTTATCTGTTGATGCAGAGGGAATACTTTAAAGATAGAACTCTCACAGAGCAGTGCGAATTCAGAAAAGTGTGGCATCCAAAACCATTGTAAACGTGAGAGATATCAAAGGTAATAATAAAAAATAGAAATGAATTTGGTAATAACAAGAACGTTATTGTCCAGTACGTATGTCATTTTTCTATAAATAATAATCATAATAATAATAAATTAATGTTGGTCTAAACTAAAAATGAAAACAAGTATATAGATAAAAAAAAAACTATAATATAATAATTTTACTCCAAAATCTAAATATTTGTAAAATGAGTCTTTAAAATTATATAGACATATTAAAATTTTTAATGACATAAATATTTCTAGTTCAAAATTGTAATATTTGAAATATTAATTTTCATATTTCTGTGAGAAAGGAAACTTTATAATCAATATGGATCACAAAAGTTTAAGATATAATGTTAAGTTTGTAATCATGCCATGTAAAAACCATTTAATATTAATATTAATATAAATCTAGATCCATCTTAACCTGAATTTTTTATGAGCATAGAAAGATCAAATCTATTGAAATAAGGTATTTAACCCCTCTAGACATTTGATAAATCCAAAATTAAAAAAAAAAATCTAAACTTACATATATATAATTTACATTTTCCAAAATTAAACTAATGTAAAAAATGTATCTTTCAAAGGGTTTTCAACTTTTTACTATATAGATAGCTAGCATGTGCATGTACTTATTACAAACTTTGGAACTGTAATACTAACATGTAAAGATGTAATTGGAGAGCTTTGAGAGCTAAATTAGTCAGGAATCAAGCTAGTGTCACAATATTCTTTTTAAATATTTTTCAAAACCAAACTAATATACAAAGAGGTCTTTCAACTTTTATCATATGGTTGGATAATATTTGCACTCATTTAACTTTGTAAAACTTTGATAATAATAGACTTAAAAACTAAGGATCTAGATTCGTTTTATTAATCAAATGCAATTACATATATACAAGAATGTTATCTCAAGATAAAGAGACTATTTTACACACATAATATGTTGGTTGAGGAAATATCTCAACCACACACCAAACTAGGAAATGGATCCTAACTACTAAGAACAGACTTTTACTTAGTGAGAATCACAACTAGATACGAGTAGGAACTAGATATTCCAACACTCCCCCTTAATGAGTACTTGTCTCAATATCAGTTTGAAAAATCTAGTTGTTGTCAAATATACCAAAAAGAATATGTTGATGTCCATATAAAGGAGCAACCATCCACTAGAATTCATGGGTACTAACTACTGCAACTGCTAGTCCTTTGAATAAATGGTTCTTCCAACCATTATAACTACACACCTCTACCTGTACCTGTAAATCCCCCTCCATCATTGCTAACCCTAGTTTTGTCGGATTACCTGTAACCATGTTCTAGGTTTTAACGGATCACCCCAACCATGCCACCAAGGGCTCTCACTGTTAGTGGTTTCTAGATTACCTCGAACTGTATGGGGATACAATGCCTTACAAGGCTTGCAACACACTCCAGCTTTGGAGTTACCAGATACATAGTTTATACAATAAAACATCCTAGACTTGCTTACATTACAACTGTGATTCACATTACATCATAATAGAGTCTATTCCACAAACACAAACAAAAAAACACTTTCACCTCATTGTCCATCAAAATTTGATCATTGTTGCTCCAGATTTCACATCTTGGGCATCTCTTTCTTGATCAATTAAATCTTGGGAGTTCATGCTTTACCTGTCATTTGTTAGAGTCATGACTTATAACAAAAAAACCTTACCTAAATTGAGTTAGCTAGGCTCAACAAGGCACAATAATTTTATCCAAGAGATAAAAAATAAACTTTTAATTTAACAAAACATCATCTAAATAACAATGCTCATTTCTTGCCCCTCCACAGTGACCGCCTTCATAAAAACTTCAATATCCGGATAAAGCTTGATGCCAACTTGTTTTTCTCTTCTTGAAAGTTCAACCAGCATGTCATATTTGGTTCCAACCCCTTGACATCGACCAGAGAAGTCCATAGCTTCTCGAACAGTCATTTCAACAATATGAAATCATGTTGGCTAATGTAAGATGATGTTCTCTGTGGCATGAACACATCTAGTTTGTGCCCATCGTATGTTATAGAGCCTCTTACTCTGATTTCTGAATCGATCTTGCCCACCAAAGCCAAGAGTGAAGTTGTTTTGCCTCACCCTGGTGGTCCCAATAAACAAAAAATCATTCTGCATGGTTTTATGACCTCCTGATAACTACCATCGAGCTTCCCACATGTTGGGAAATTGTTATGAGCCACGAAGGCCTGGGATTTCTCCAAAGATCGACTCCCCAAAGCATGGATGGTTTCCCCCTTCACAATACCAATTGATCTCCCCACCTTCCGAATGATGTCTACACATGCCAACGCCCCAAATATTACACGGCCCACTGGTTCTTCTTCGTCCATCGGTTCTACGATGGCAACTACAGGTTAGTTAGCAGCTCCATTGGATGGCAATGGCTCTCCAAACAAACCACAAATGTAATAATAAAAATCCATTAGAAACCCGGTATATGTGCTCGAATCGAGCTTTGATCTTGGGCATGTCGATACCCACTTTGTTGATCCTGTTGCGGAGCTTGAGCAGAAGCTGTTCGTTATCTTCGACTGGAATTTTGAGTAATCTATCAATGAGAAGATGGCTCTTCAATGCCAATCTTGGCCACCTCGAAATCCTCAGGGCCACCCACATTTTGGAGAATCCCCTTGTGGATATGATCATAAGTGGGTAGTTTCTCCAAGGCTGCCCACTTTAAGGCCTCTTTGTCGCTTTGTTATCGCTACTGCTGAAGGGTCTGGAGAACACATCGTCCCCTCCTCTCCAAATTCCTTAAATGTTGTTACACTTGCTCCAAGAAACCGATCACCACGTCGGTGCCATATTTAAATTTCCCCCACAGGCCTTTTCCATCAAGCGTATCAATGGATA
The DNA here is from genome assembly GCA_000404065.3 of Pinus taeda. Taxonomy (NCBI): domain Eukaryota; kingdom Viridiplantae; phylum Streptophyta; class Pinopsida; order Pinales; family Pinaceae; genus Pinus; species Pinus taeda. Next base: position 34,483 of record APFE031321200.1, on the reverse strand, counting down.
AACAAGAAACTAAAAAAAAATATACTATTTTATTTCCCTATGCCTAGGAGGGGCCAAGCCCACAAGTGGCCAGCTCTCAGGGCTCTAATACCATCTTAAAAACTTAGAATCCATATTCATTTTATTAATCAAATGCAATCACATATATGCAAGAATGTTGTCTCAAGATAAAGAGGCTATTTTAGACGCATAATCTGTTGGTTGAGAAAATCTCTCAACCACGAACAAAACTAGGAAATGGATCCTAACTACTAGGAACAGACTCCTATACTTAGTGAGTGTTAGCTCTGCTATGAAGCACTGAATTCCTAAGGTCATGAAGGAATTCCAGTCTGTTTGATTGTATTCAAAGGGGCCCCTCATGGGTCATTTTCCCTTTTTCCTACCCCTCTTACACTCTGCCACCTCCATTCCTCTATTTTTCTTCTAAACTTGACAGATTAACCCCCTTTGGCTTTAGCCCCAAGTGCCAAATGCCAAACTCAACATAGAATCTCACCCATATAACCTCGGGCATTCATAAAGCCCTCACTACATCCCCGCCGTTGATCAGTCCCCACCAATCCAATGACTTATGTCGTGCCCAATAAAGTAACCCACTCAATCATTTCTTTGCTATTAGATCATCTCTGTAAAGATCCGATGGCCTTCGCTTTTATCACGCCAGCAATTTGATCGAACGTTAGCGCAAGATGAGAGTGGTTTTTCTCTCTCATCTGCTACTATGCGTCAATCACTGAATGGAATCACACAACCCCATCCTTTTACCACTTAACCCCCAAAAGCAGTGTGATGAATACCTTTACCACCAGAGAAAACCGCTCCCGCCCAATAAACAACTGTGCAGCTTCATAGCCCGATTATTGTCCAATCTATCTGCCGAAGATCTAATGGCCCAAATTCACCCGCTCTCACGTGGCCAATAGCTTTGCCAAGCCATCTCCACTGTCCATTTCCTCAATCCGACGACCATTTTTTTTGCTCATCCAAATTGTCCACTCGCCCATGCACTCCACGTCCTTGACCATTCTGCTTACCCGAAGAAGGAGATGACTAGCTTACCAGTACCAATCACATTCAGCCTCCAACAACCATCTTTAATAGACAACATAGCCAGGGGACAAAAGGACAAGCATGACCCTGTAACTAAATTTATCAGTTATGGAACCCCACTGGTACGAGCAGTCCAACTGCCTTAGAGGATAGCACAACACCTGAACAAATCAGATTCACTCACTGAAGAAATCAAACACATTCAGAGACTCGATCGGGCAATTAAATGTAGTTGGTGGTTAATTATGACCCCTCCATACCTAAATGGCTAAGTTACCTTGTAATTTAAATCTGTAAATACCCAGAAACATGATGTAATAAATGTTGGCATTTGATGTAAGGTTAAACTTCTAGAGACTGTAGATATTTTGTCACTTGCAGCATCTCATCTTCATTTTCAGCTAATACAAGCTTCTTTTGTTGTTAACTACTCACTTTCCATTTTCCTCTATTCTAAGCTTGTGCCTAATGTGTTGTGTTCTAGATATTTTGATGTTTAGCACTAGATAGCTGTCATCTTATCTCTGTGTTAAATTGTTGAATGCATCACTAAATAGGTTATTCAAGTTCCTTTCTATCTGATGCAAGAGAGTTGTCATCCTATCTGTGCATTACTAGAATAGACTTACATGTTTCTTTACTAGTTGTAGTTGGCCATCACATGGTCTTGTGCATCTATTAGTGTGGTTAGTATTCTCCATATTCACCTGATCTCTAAAACTGTGAGCATTTGGTGGTCTAAATAACAACCCCAAGATAAATATCTAATTAACCTTCTAATCACATTAAATTTAAATCAAAGTGGCACTTACCTATCCAAATAAACATGTAATTAATTAACTAAATTCAAACTTATGAATAGTATTTACCTATGCTTACCAGTGGTAGAAGTAGGCTTACTACAACAAGGTTTTGGGGACAAATCTCCACCCAACCGTAGGCTCAACTGTGCAAGGATTTCCTACAACTGGCCACCCCCGAGCCCTCAATCAACGTACTACTGCCAGTGACTCCTATGTCTTAAAACACCATTCTCCCAGGAGAATGAAAGAGAGAATCTCCAAAAGATGGAATGCCTCTCATCTCCCTCCCATCTATTAAATAGAACAATATTGAAAGGGAAACCCATGCACACATGCCATGCGTCTACATGCAACTTTCTTTTGATTTTTTTTAGTTTTCTTGTTTTATTTCCTTGCTTTTGATAGTTTCCTTTTCTTGTTTTATTTCCTTCTTTTTGATATTTTCATTTTCTTGTTTTATTTATTCTTATCTAGAGCTTTAGTATGGTTATTACTAGTTTTTTTTATTTTTTATTTTCTTTGTATATA
>APFE031321200.1:0-31824 GCA_000404065.3 Pinus taeda | reverse complement strand
TATTTAATATTTATTATTATTTATTTATTTATTATTATTAAGGGGAGGATATTACATACTCTCCCACTTTAAGGAACTTCGTCCCGAAGTTAAGTTGAATTATTTATTATTTATTATTTAATTTACTTCATGTTGCCAACACCCTCTACTGAACTAGTATAACCAACAGGCATCGAAAGTCCCCAACACCCCGGGAAATCTCAAGGAATCTCTATCATTTTTCCCACTTTCGGCACCAGGCATAAACCTGACTTGGTTTGTATCCTAGTCCAAGGCTGGCCCCAAGGCTCGTGCCTAACTCAGACCTCATCTTCCCCAAGGCAAGCATCCGGTCCGGTACTCAATGACCCCGTGCATCTCACAAGGCTGGCCCACTCCCTCCATAACTACTAAGGTGCACAGCCCTAGGCATCGAAGTCCTTTACATCCCTTCCATACTTCAACATCCCAATCCAATAATAGGCACCTGGCCTAGAATATCAGGCACTTGGCCTCCTCAAGATGGTCCCATAGCTCTTCAAGAGTTATCCATCAAGAGCTATACAAAACAAAGGTACCACTGCCATATGTAGTGTTGATTGAATTTTGTCCCCAACCCATATGGTGTTACTTATTCTCCCTCGTGCGTATGGGCTCGCACGAGATCATCAAATAAACTGGCTCTTTCGGCCCATTTGTGGAGTCCTGTGAATCATCACACCTCAACATGCAACCAATGCATTAGCTATACCATCATAGTATCATATAAAATTATCCACATGCCAAGTATTGCATGTCATCATGAGAACATTCATCATTGTTAATCGCAAAAAATAACGAACTGCATGCTCATACATGTCATAAATTTGTATGCAACTATCACATGCTTCACCTCATGAAATATCATCATAAGTTATAACATCAACATATTTGCATCAAAGATATATCATGACTTCACATAATAAATGAAACACATGTCAATATACATCTTATCGTAACATCATGATCTCTATGAATATCATACCCATTATGAGCATTCAACATCATTATGATAACAAATAAATAAAGAAGCACCACATATACCCTCATACCATCACATCATGAAACATCATTAAGATGATAACCATCTCAATACTTATCAAATATAGAACAAAAATGCACTTTAAGCATTATTATCATGAATTGATTTCATTTACTTATATAAACAATGAATACTAACCATGAATTAAGATTATTCAACATCCCTCTAAGATCTATATTATCTCATGAATACTATTATTGTCATGTTCTCATCAAAATACCAATTGCTTTCCAATATTAATTTTCACTTCTTTCAACTAGGAAGTTGACAATTCACTTAGTCGGTATAGTCATTTAATTACATCATGAGCCTCATCAACTTTGAAATTTAATCTCTAGTCATATTTTCTTCCTTCCTCAATATATTACTAGCCTTACAACATTCCTTAAATTATTAATCTTGGATTTTACATCAATTTACACCTTTGCCTTACTGTCTCATTATATTCATCTTTAGTTAATCACTTGAAGCCCACAGCCACTATTATTCTTATCATCCATAAAACAGTTTCATATCCTTGGTGTGCTTGGTAACTCCTTCCATTTCCCATGGTAAAAACTTGATAAATTATTTTACAAAAGCCTCAGTATCGTTAATCCAGTACATCCTCTATTAATTGATTTTCGCTTCTCTTATCAATTTATGTGTAGTCCCTCTCAAGGTTTCATTATATAATTCTTTTTCCTAGTCTTCATGTTTGGTGTTTAATATTAGTCTACATAGTCTATATCATTTTCCAACAATTAATTATCATTTTCGTCTTAATTTATCACTTGACATTCTCATCAATTACAGGTATTCTCAACTTCCAATTTAGACACTTATAAATATCCAAGGAATTTTCCTTGCATATACTTGCAAAGTCATCCAATTCCCATCCTACACATATTCATGCAGTTATTACTTCTATAACCCAATGTTACCATAATTTCATTATCGCCTTTATTAAATTTTCTGTGCATGCTATAGAGAGCATAAAAAAAATGTCATCATTCCTTGGCTTCTTCTTAACATATGAATTTCTTAATGACATGAATTGCTTACTATAACGTTTTGATCAAACCACAAGGTTGCCTACAAACTATAACAAAAGATATTGAGAGAATTGTTTACAACTTTTGACCAATACAAAAAAATAGACGCAACCATAACTATCATCATACACAAATTGGACAAGAAAATAATCTTCACCAAGTCAAGAACTCACATCAACTACAAACATAAACCACATTTCACCAATTCTTATGAGATTTACGTATAACTTGATTTTTGATTTCTTTTATTTTTTATACTTTTACGATATACATATAAAGTTTATTCAAATTCTGAAATAATAATTATTTGTAACCATATTGGATACTACTAAAAATAAATAATACATTATGAAATGGAATTTGACAAAATATTATGATTAATAACAAAATGCATGATTGTATTTTAAAATAGATCATTCAAGAAATCACTTAGTTTAGAAAATATGGCTACTATTAAATCCTCATATTATATATATATATATATATATATATATATATATATATATATATATATATATAACCATAATTAAAATATTATAATTTCTTATTAACTTATAATTCAAGTTCACCATATATATATAAAGTTATATATTGAATAAATCAGCATTCTCAAGGAGAATAAAAAAAATAAGAGCCATCAATAACTCATTGTTGTTATCATTTCTTAAAGAAGATTTTATTTATTTATTGTGCAAGTTTGTTAATGGAAAAGAATTCAAATTTATAGTTGGATGAAATGTAAGTATTTATATGCCACTTCTCCTAGTTATATTGGAATTGATTTTAAGTTGTATCAAATTTACATAAGTTCTATGTCCAACATTAATGCTACAGTCAATCCTAATATAATTTTATGATGATACTCATCCTTTCATTGTTGTCGTTAACAAGCGTATGGTCACTGTATAGTTTAAGGAATACCTTCATACTCATACTCTTATTTTTATACATTCTAATTCATTAGCGTCCTCTTAAACACCTAATTTGGAATATGAATAGTGTGCACAGATTGCAGATTTGACATTATAAAAAAATTAATAGATCAAATTTGAAGGAAAAAAAATGTAATCTCGCTCAGGCAAAATTTGAGATTGCAAATTCCAATCGGTTAAAATTTAAGAGTTTGGATAATTTCTTATAATTGAAAACACTAAGATTTCCTATATACTTTCTCCAGGGCAAAATCCTACTCATCATCAGCCAAAGCAAACAGGAGAAAAAACAAAGGATCTCATCGAAATCCCACTATAAAATGGCGTAGGATTTTGGATCTCAGCAGTCAGTCATGGCTAACTCAAAACACTGGGTGGTTGGCTCTCGTAACAATATGAGAAGGAATACTTCCTAAATGAAGAAGTTGGAAAGTAGAACTAGCGATGGTGCCACTGCCAAAAATTCGTATAGCTGCCCAACTGGAGTTTGATTAGCCTTACGAGTAAGAAACTAAATCTTTATTCCGTTATATCTTTCTCGCTAATTTCAGGGAATATTATGCACTCCCTAGAATTTAATTTTGACAAGAAAATTAAAGTGGTATATTCTATTCTAGAACTCTGGATACTTGTAAGATTTTGCGTAGAGAAGTAATTGTGCAATGTTTTAGGTAAGATTTTTCCTCAGAGTAATTAAGTGTCAAGATAAATTTGTGTTTTTTCAATGCATGTCCACCGTTTTAAAAATTGTCTATGCAATTTTAATTTGGAAAGATTTTTCCAAGAGATTTGCATCCAATCTATTTCTTTAATAGATCCTAAATATCACACCGAATAGGTTAATGCTCACTCAATCTGAGCAATTTAATGAAAAGCCACATAGAGTAATCACAAGTAGAGAAAAAAAAAGAAAAAAAACTCCAATGCTGACGACAACATTTTACCAGTATCCACTTATCATAAAACCGAGGATTTGACTCTCAAATGCAAAAGGAAGCTTACCACAGTTCCTTCTTTGCACTATTTTGAAAATCCATGATGTCAACCATGAAATATATGAAGTGAGGAGAATTTAACTCAAGGAAAGATCGAAGAGCACAGAAAGAAATGAATTGTAACTATGACTGGCATACCAATTGCTATCGATCTTGAATACCATATTTTTATCACTCGAGAATTCTATGACAAAGAAATCTAGGCATTGCCTTCTTTAGTTGTTTGGGGGCCACTGTTCACATCGAAGGCCATAGCTAATTCGTAGAGACAATGTGATTGCTTTGTGGAGAAAGACAATGGAGCCATTTAATCAACTTTCAAGGACACTATTTCCATACTTATTCCTTTTATGATAAAAAAATTTTCATAAATGGTGCACTTCTTCAGAGTACACTAGCCTTTCAAAATGTGAGGCTCATGTACTTTCAGAATGTATCATGCATATTCAAAACAAATCTATGTTGGAATTGAGTAGCTTGCTACCAAATGTCAAATGTCGGCTTGTTAGACCAATATATCATTGATTGGAAATAGGAGATTTTTCATTGTAAAATTCTAAATGACCCCAAAAAAATTGTGTTTTACCCGAAAAAATAAATAAATAAATGTTATAACCGTAAAAACCTGAGCAAATTTATTGAAAAATCAATGAACTATACTGAAGGCAAAAAAAAGGAAGATACAAAAATTGGAAGGTTTATTACCAGACAAGTTACTTTTGTTAGGCAACTTCATCCAAGATAACACAAATCAATATTCGGCAGCTAATATGAAATTCACGCATGAAGTCCTTGAATTCTGTGGTAGATTGAATCCTCGCGTCACCCAACATCATGTATTTGGACTACCATTTTAATGTTTGTATTATGGGAATCTCGGAGTGATACCCAGCTGGATCAGACTATTACTCACCTCATAACATGAATTTGCAAAGAGACCCCAATCATTGTATTCAGTGAGCATGCATTTCCATCAATCATTTGCATGAGAATGAGTACTAAAACCATAATAAATACAAAGAAATGGAGTGGAATATAATTTATTGAAGTTTATTCATTCAGCCTAAATCAATTAATTTGTGTGACATTTAATCTTTCTCCATGAAATATTAAAGAGTTCAGGTTGAGAAATGAAATATTAAAGAGTTCAGGTTGAGAAATGGTAGGAACGGCCAAAAGTGATTGGAATTCAGGATTTTTTTTTTTAATCTTATAATAATGGTATTTGAATCATGCTTTTTATGATAGAAATGGATTCAGTGCCATTAAAAAAGTCTGGAACACCAAAAATCTTAAAGTTTGCCAGTTATAACTTAGATTTTACAAAAATCCCAACCAGATTTTATAAAAAATCTTGCCAAAATTTCTATTATTCTCAGGAAAAACAAATTAATTAAACTACACAAATCAAAGCTTCATAAACTTACACAAAAACCAACGTAGGAAAGCATTAGCCTTAAACTCTGAACATAATGACAACATTTGAAAACGTTTTACAATGAACAAATCTTTCTTTCATCCTTTGCAATCAAATTTATTTATTACATATTATAACAAAAGCCATCAGCAAATCGGAAGTAGAATTATACCCTAATGCCACATTATTATTCTTTTGTCAATGCAAAGGAAACTGTAACTAATTTAGAGGACGTGCATGCGTGACGTTGCAGCACACCCCGCTAATATCTGACTATAATAAAAGGGAAATTTAAAGCTTTAAGGAAAGTTTAAAAAAAAAAAAAAGAAAAAAAATACGCCTTAAAATATTAATGAGAAAAATTCTTTACAATGATTTTATAAAAATTAAAATGATAACCTTTTTTCTCAAAGGAAATTGATTTTCCTCTAAATAAAAAAAAATAAAAAAACTGAAAGAAATTGACGTCAAAGCTCAATGATGAAAATTACGCATTAGGTAAAGCGAATATACCCTCATAAATTAAATTACAGATTCCAATGCTTTGAATAATTTATTTCTCAAAATCGACTTCAAATACTATATAGATTTTTGCTCATAAGTGTTAATGGCTTCCCAAAAGAAATCGATAAATTATTTAGATTGAATTTTTTCTATATTAAAATGTCTATATAGGCCCTAAGAGTTCAACCTATGCTCTGATACCATATGTAACAACCCCAAGATAAATATCTAATTAACCTTCTAATCACATTAAATTTAAATCAAAGTGGCACTTACCTAGCCAAATAAACATGTAATTAATTAACTAAATTCAAACTTATGAATAGTATGTACCTGTGCTTACCAGTGGTAGAAGTGTTCTTACCACAACAAAGTTTTGGGGACGACTCTCCACTCAACCATAGGCTCAATTGTGCAAGGATTTGCTACAACTGGCCACCCCCGAGCCCTCAACCAATGTACTACTGCCAGTGACTTCTATGTCTTAAAACACCATTCTCCCAAGAAAATGAAAGATAGAATCTCAAAAAGATGGAATGCGTATGATCTCCCTCCCATCTATTAAATACAACAATATTGAAAGGGAAACCCATCCACACACACCATGTGTCTACATGCAACTTTCTTTTGATTTTTTTAGTTTTCTTGTTTTATTTCCTTCTTTTTGATAGTTTCCTTTCCTTGTTTTATTTATTCTTATCTAGAGCTTTAGTATGGTTATTAGTATTTTTTTTCTTTTTTTTCTTTTTATTTATTTTCTTTGTATATATTTTTTAATCTTATTTTATTTAACATTTATGATTTATGATTTATTTTTATTATTAAGTGATATTTATTATTTTTATTTATTCTTATATTATTAATTATTATTTTTTATTATTTATTATACTATTATATTTATTATTATTATTATTTATTATTTATTATTTATTGTTAAGAGGAGGATATTACAATAAATTCTTGTAGTCTGAGGGTGTTCACGAATATCTGGAGTAAAACAAAGTAGAAGTGGTTATCTCGCTTGAACAAACCATCATTCCTTCCATTAAACCTGCAACAATAGTTGAATTTATATGTTACCAGGCATCTCTGAGCTACACCCTAGGAGAGCTTCTTAGAATCATAACATAATTGGCACCATTGTCGGGGAGAGGAGATTGAAGCTCAGCTTCGCTGGGAGAATGACACAGATCCAGCTTTGATGATAGACAAAGTCTCGACACATTTCGGTTGTAATAATCTATTTGGTGACTCTACTAGAGGACCAACCTTTGGTGACTCCACATCACAGTTCTAACTGAGTTTGTGAGGCATACTTGAAGAAATCCTCAAAGTCACCAGCTAACCTAGTGCCTGACCCTGAGAAGATTGTTAAGCAAAGCAAAATATCCCAGAAAGGAGCATTAGGACTAGGTAAACCTAAAAAATCTTATGTATCTCTGCAGGAAAGGCTTGTAACTGAGCATGTACATGTTGAAAATATAGAGCCTAGCACTATCAATGAGGAAATACTGTGAGAGACCCATAAAGCTCCTTGTATAATAAGTTCCCCTTTGGATCTCAATCCAAAGAAAACCTCCCCTATAGTCCATCAGTTTCCTTTAGCCCTCTCATTCATTTCTCATCTCTCCACATTCCAAACTCCAGTATGCTTCCACCTACTCCAATCATGGTAGGCCCACAAGAACCTACTAAAATGGAAAAAATCATAGCTACCAGTTATGGACCCCTAGTCCTGCCTGTTATTTTGAATGCCATGCCTACAGGAGAATATCAGAAATACATGCCTAAGTTCACTGATATATAGGGAGTAAGAGCTGAAGAACACCTTGAGTATTTTTACAGTTATGCTCATAACCTAGATATCAGTGAGGATGATGTGTGGATGAGGGTATTTGTCCAAAGCCTTGATGGAGAGGCTAGGAAAAGGTACAGAGCGCTGACCCCTAGGTCTACACCAGACATTGATACATTACTACACCAGACATTGATACATTAGGTGATGTGATTTTAAAGCATTGGGGAGATAAGAAAGACCTTCTATATTACCATACTGAGTCTGGCAACCTCAAGAGGGAAAATGGGGAGTCATTGTCTGATTTTAATAAAAGATTCAATCATATGTACAACAAGATACTGGCCGAAGTAAAGCCTACCCCCATCTCTATTAAACTCACCTATGCCAATGCCTTTGATTCTGATTTTTGCCTGCTATTAAGGGAAAGAAGATGCGCCACTATAGCTGAAATGTGAGATGCAGCCTTAGAGGTGGAATCCAATATCATGGCTGCAAAAAAACTCAAAGGTCATGCTAATAGAAGGAGGCATAGAGGTGAGGCTTCTTCGTCCTCTGCCTCATCTTCAAAGCCTAAAATAGATAAAATGACTAAAATGATAGAGTCATTGGCTGTTGAAATATCCAAACTAAAGGTTGAGCAAAGTTCTGGGAAAGCAAGGTTGCCTAGTACATTTGCTACTAGAAATCATAATCCATTCAAAAGAGAAAATGAAGAATTGCAGGTCATTTAGAGGGGTAAAGAGGCTAGTGAAGAAAAAAGGGTTAAGGCTCCTTTCCACAATGTAGTCATGGAGGAGGAGCAGCTTGATGATAAGGATGAGATTCACTACATGGAAGATAAGGGCAATGCTACCTTTTCGACATTAGCTACATATGAGGAGTCATTATTTAGGGACCAAACCAGTCAAGTGTGTGACAAAGAAGTTGTTCTACAAGCTGAGGACCAGCAAAGATATAACTTGAGGTCAAGGATGATTAATGTCAAAGAGAACCCTACCCAAAGAACTGTTGTCCCTACAGAGCAACAGATCAACAAACAGAAAAGACCAGCAACTGATCCTATCATCATCAAAGCACTATCTCAAAAGGTAAGAGGCCTTGACAAGTCCCCTTCCCCTTTCAGCTTTGAATCAGAAGTACACAAGTTAAAAATATCTTTACATCTAATAGAAATTGCAAAGAGTGAGGTCTTTAGAAAGCCTATCCTTGATGCCCTTGAGCTGATAGCCACACAAGCATCCAATGACTATGTAAATTTACAAGATGACAAACCTGCAGTTGTGCTTAGCCTAATGACTGAACCTGCTGATAACATTTCCCCATCATTTCATGTCTTCTTGACCATTCATGACAAAATCCTCCACAACTGTCTACTGGACAGAGGCACTAGCCACAATCTCATGGCCAAAGCTGTCATGGAAGAGTTAGGCCTTGAAATTACCAGACCTTATCATGATTTATTCTCCTTTGATTCAAGGAAGGTTAAATGTCTAGGGTTAATCAAAGATTCGGCTATCACCTTGACTCGGCTCACCATGAAGAGCATGATGATGGACATTGTAGTAGCAGATGTTCCCCCTAATTTTGGCATGCTACTTTCTAGATGGTGGATTAAGAGATTGGGTGGGACATTACAAAATGATTTATCTTATTCAACTATCCCGGTTTTTGGAGGAGAAAGCAAATGACTATATAGGGAAGCTCAGCTCACCTATATCATCAGTGATGAGAAGAACCCCACTAATCATCCCATTTACGTTATGCACACTGATTTTGGATCATGCATTCTCTAAATTGAAGAATCCTAGAGGGCCTTGGTGCAGATCAAGAAACTCATATGCCAGTCCATGGAAGGAGAAGGAACATAGGCTTGGAATATGTTCTTTGATGGAGCCTGCTTAAAGGAAACTATAGGTGTAGGAGTGGTGTTGATGTCTCCAGAGCAAGAAAGCACCCATCTGTCTTTTCAGTTGACTTTTCAGGTCGCCAACAATATAGCAGAGTATGAGGCTCTTCTATTGGGCTTAAGCGCTGCCAAAGACAAAGGGATCAGAGATATAAAGGTGTTTGGAGACGCTGATCTCATCATCCAGCAAGTGAACAAAACATTCCAAAAAAGGCACCCAAGGCTGAAATCATATAGAGATGAGGTATGGAGACTCAAATATCCTTTTGATAGTTTTTGTATCTCATATATTCCTAGAGTTAAAAATAAGCTTGCTGATTCCCTTGTTGTGTCTGCTAGCATGTTCATCCCTCCCATGCCCCCTAAATTGGTTTATGAAGTCTAGATAAAATATAGACCATCCTTGCGTGATAATGTCCAGCACTTTAAGGTCTTTGAGGATGATGATGAAGTGAATAGGTTTCTACAAGTCATTGATGAATTCTCTGAAATGAAAATTGATCAAGAGAATGAAACCTTCGAAGAAGGTCCCCAGCCCCAGCTAAAGAAAAAAATTGGCCAACACGGTATTGTTCAGTTGCCTAGCAATCATATAACTAAAGGTCTAGTGCCTCTAGAGACGGTGTTTGACCATAATGATGTGCCTCATAATATTGTCCAAAAAGAAGATCAGTCTTCAATCCATAAGCATAACATAGGAAGTCCAGATCATCCAAAGTATATAAATCTATCTACACATTTGTCTACTGCCGAAAGTTTTGAATACTGCACCTTAATGAAGCAATTTGTTGATGTCTTTGCCTGGGAATACAATGAACTTAAAACTTATAACAGAAATATCATTCACATTAAGATCCGCATAGAGAAAGACACCATCCCTTTTAAGCAAAAGCTAAAACCCATAAATCCTTTGCTTCTCCCTCTAATTGAAAAAGAAATCAAGAAGTTGTTGGCTGCCAAAATCATAGTCCCCCTGAGATATTCAAATTGGGTAGCCAACTTGGTAGTGGTAAGGAAGAAAAGTAGAGAAATTAGGTTGTGCATTGATTTTAGGAACCTGAACAAATGCTCTAAGAAATACAACTATCCCCTGCCAAAGATGGAGCATTTGCTGCAAAAAGTCTCAGGAGCCAAAGTGATGTCTTTCCTGGATGGCTTTTTTGGGTATAACCAAGTTGTTGTACATCCAGATGACCAAGAAAAGACTTCTTTCACAACTCCTTGGGGCACTTTTATGTACTCGAAGATGCCTTTTGGGCTGATGAATGCTGGAGCCACCTTCCAGAGAGCTATGGATATAGCATTTGTAGGAGAGAAGGATAAGTTTGTCCTTGTCTACCTAGATGATATAACAATATACTCCAACAGCCATCAAGACCATTTGTAGCATTTGAAGAAAGTGTTTTGAAGTGTAGAAGGTTTGGGATATTAGTGAATCCTAAAAAGTCATAGTTCGCTCTAGAAGAGGGAAAGCTACTTTGACACATTGTTTCTACTGCAGGTGTCAAAATTGACCCAGAAAGAGTGAAAGCAATACATACCCTGTTTGTCGCAAGATCAAAAAAGGACATCCAATCCTTTATGGGAAAAATAAATTCTGTAAGGAGGTTTATTCCTAATTTCGTTGAATTGGTAAAGCACATCACCTCCATGCTAAGAAAGGGATTAGAGGTCAAATGGAATGATGCAGCAAGAAGGTCTTTTGAAGCCATAAAAAGAGCTATTATGGAAGCCCCCACTTTGATCAACCTAGACTATAGCAAGGAGTTCCATATATTTTCATTTGTCTTAGGTGACACCCTTGCAGGAGGTTTATTATAGAAAGATGATGAGGGCTCAGAACATCCAGTGGCATTTTTTAGCAAAACCTTAAGGGACGCTGAACTGAGGTATGATATTATTGAAGAATAGGCTTATGCTCTTATCAAATCTTTAAAAGCTTTCCAAATATACATTCTCCACCCCAAGGTGATTCCATATGTGCCCTCTGCTTCAATAAAGGATTTCCTATCACAACCAGATGTTGATGGAAGAAGGGCTAAATGGATTGCAAAGCTTATTGAATTCAACATAGAATTAATGCTCACCAAGCTTGTTAGAGGTTAGGGTCTTGCCACGCTGATGGCTGAAGGCAATTGTATGATGTTGGACATGAATTTGATAAGCACAAACTCAGATGGCAGACATTTAGAAGAAGAAATAGTAGGATATGACCAGTCACTACCTGAAAATATAGCTTCTCGTGAATGATAGTCTACAATAGCTCAATTCTTACTGAAGCTAAAAGTTCCTCTAGGCCTGAGAGCAAGCCAAGCCAAAACTATTAAGCTCAGGGCAGCCAAGTATTGCTTTCATGAAAACTTATTGTATTGGAGGGATGCATCTTGAATACTTCTAAGGTGTATGGACAAAGAACAATCTAGGGAGGTCATGCACCAGTTCCATTCTAGAATCTGTGGAGGACATCACTATTGGAAAACCACAGCCCATAAGATCCCCAGAGATGAGTATTACTGGCCCACATTGTTTTTTGATATCTTTTCATTTGTAAAATCTTGTGACAGGTGCCAGAGGTTCGAAGGAAAGCATTAGTTGAAGTCATTGCCCTTGAAACCAATACATTCCAGTGGCCCTTTCCAACAGTGGGGTTTGGATTTCATAGGCGAAGTTAATCCACATTCCAGTGGCTAGCACAGGTGAATCCTAGTAGCCACTAACTACTTCACTAAATGGATTGAGGTCATCCCTACTAGGAAATCTAATCACCACATGGTCATGAAGTTCTTAATAGAAAACATCTTCACCAGGTTTGGCTGTCCACATAAACTGATTACAGACAATGCAACAACCTTCAAGGAAAAAGAGTTGGTGGACATGTGTGACTCAATGGGCATTAAGCTAGTGCATTCCACCTCTTACTACCCTCAAGTTAATGGTCTAGCAAAATCATCCAACAAGAGCTTGATAAGGATAATAAAAAAGTTGCTAGAAGACAATAAAAGGAATTGGGATTCCCAATTGAATTATGCATTGTAGGCTGACAGGGCGACCACTAAGAAATCCACAGGGAATTCTCCATTCAAGCTGGTATATGGCACTGAGGCTGTATTCCCCATTCAATTGACCCTCCTTGTGGCAAAATTATTATAGGAAGAACAGAATGAGGAAGACGACATGGCAAAAATAATTAGTGATTTCGCTGAAGTACATCAGATCAGAGATCAATTGATTGAAAGGTCTGTAACCCATGAAGAGACAATCAATGAGGCCTTTGACAGAAAGGCAAAGATGGACCATTTTCAAGTTGGAGACTTGGTTCTTAGATGGGATGCATTAAAGGAAAAGAAAGGAAATCATGGGAACTTTGATGCTCTATGAAATGTGGCTTTTGTCGTTTCCCAGATCCAGGGGAACAACACTTTCATGCTGCAAAGTATGGAAGGAGAATTTTTTTTTGATGGCCCAGTAAATGGGTGGGTTTTGAAAAACTATGTTGTTTAAGGCCACTAGGCCTCAGCATTGTAAATATGTTCTTTTTACAAGTTTTAGTGTAGGCTTAGTTAGACTCCATGCCCAATGGAACACTAGGAAAATATTATGATCTTGTTTTTGTGTGAAAGGTAGTGGTTTACGATTCTTGAAACCTCACAAGGAGGATTTCATCCCCAGAAAGAGCTAGTGTTAGCTCTGCTATTTAGCACTAACTTTCTAAGGTTATGAAGGAATTTTGGTCTATTTGGTTGTATTCAAAGGGGCCCCTCATTGGTCATTTTCCCTTTTTCCTACCCCACTTACCCTCCAACACCTCGATTCCTCCATTTTTCTTCTGAACCAGACATATTAAACCCCTTTGGTTTTAGCCCCAAGCACCAAACCCCAAACTCACCATAGAATCTCACCCATATAACCTCGCGTGCTCATAAACCCTTCATTGCATCCCTGTCATTGATCAATCCATGCCAATCCAATGACTCCCGTCCCGCTTGATAAAGCAACCCGCTCGGTCATTTCTCTCCCATCAGATCATCTTCGTAAAGATTCGATGGCCTTCGCTTTTATCGTGTAGGCAATTTGATCGAACATTAGTGTGTGATGAGAGCAATTTTTCTCTCTCATCTACCGCTACATGTCGATCATTGAATGGAATCGCACGACCCCATCCTTTTATCGCTTAACCCCCAAAAGCAGTGGGATGAATACCTTTACCACCCGACGAATCCGCTCCCGCCCGATAAACGACTGTGCAACTCCGTAGCTCGATTACCGTTTGATCTATCTGTCGAAGATCTAATGGCCCAAATTCACCCCGCTCTCACCAAGGCCAATAGCCTCCATCGAGCCATCTTCACTGTCCATTTCCTCGATATGAGGACCATTTTTCCTGCTCATCCAAACCATCCACTTGCCCATGCACTCCACGTCCTTGACCATTCTGTTTTCTTGAAGAAGGAGATGACTAGCTTACTAGTACCAGTCATAGTCAGTCTCCAACAACCATCTTTAACAGATAGCATAGCCATGGGAGAAAAGGACAAGCATGACCCTGTAGCTAAATTTAATAGTTATGGAACCCCACTGGTATGAGCACTCCAACTGTCTAAGAGGAAAACACAACACCTGAACAAATCAGATTCACTCACTAAAGCAAGCAAACACATTCAGAGACTCCATAAGGCAGTTAAATGCGTTGGTGGTCAATTATGACCCCTCCATACCTAAATGGTTAAGTGCCCTTGTAATGTAAATCTATAAAGATCCAGAAACAAGATGTAATCAAGGTTGGCATTTGATGTAAGGTTCAACTTCTGGAGACTGTAGATATTTTTTCACTTGCAGCGTCTCACCTTTATTTTCAACTAATACAAGCTTCTTTGGCTGTTAAATTCTCACTTTCCATTTTCTTCTGTTCTAAGCTTCTACTTGATGTGTTGTTTTCTAGATCTTTTGATGTTTAGCACTAGATAACTATCATCTTATCTCTGTGTTAAATTGTTGAATACATCATTGAATAGGTTACTCAAGTTTCTTTCTATCTGATGCAAGAGAGTTGTCATCCTGTCTGTGCATTAGTAGAATAGACTTACAGGTTTCTTTACTACTTGAAGCCGGCCATCACATGATCTTGTGCATCTACTGGTGTGGTTAGTATTCTCTATAATCACCTGATCTCTAAAACTGTAATCATTTGGTGGTCTAAAGCCTTGTAGTCTGAGGGTGTTCACGCATGTCTGGAGTGAAAGAAGGTAGAAGTGGTTATCTGGCTTAAACAAACCAACATTCATTCCCTTAAACCTGTAACAATAGTTGAATTTATATGTTACCTGGTATCTCCGAGCTACAACCTAAGAGAGTTTCTTGGAATCTTAACAGTGAGAATCACAACTAGAGACAAGTAAAAGTTAGATATTCCAACAAACAGGTAAGTTTAAAACTTTAATAATAACAGGTAAAGATGAAATTTAAGAGGTGAATTGTTCGTCATGAGTTTACCATCATTTAACTTTATAAAACTTTCATAATAACAGGTAAGGATGAAATTTAAGACGTGAATTGTTCGTCTTGAGTTTACCATCGCAACACTTTTGTTTTTTAAAGTATATTTCAAATTAAAAGTATATTAATGTCAGCCATATAAATAAATAAAAATTAAAAAAGAGAAAATACGTATAATAAAGAATAATATTATAATATAATTCAACGGTAGATAGTATTTTCACGTGAACTTATCACAAAATTTGATAATCGCAAGTGATGAAGTTGGAATATTTATTATAAATTTGACATTGTGGAAAAAGCTCCTGAAAATTCAGTCACAGTAACTATTGAATCCGTGTAACCTTTTCCATTTTCCACCATAAGTCCACCTCCCATATGGACTGTTTACATAAATGTCTAAATAAACCAAAAAACACAGTGCGATCTGTTTTTTTCTTCTCATTTTTTCATATTTGAATTTAATTTAATTACATATTTCTAAATATTCTGTATATTTTATGGTTGAATGTATTTGTGTATCTACATTTTTTATAATAGTTTAAAATCTTTAAAATAGTGGGAAGATTTTGTCAAACCAATTATGGAATAGTTATTATTGGTTGTGAAGATTTTGTCAAACCAATTATGGAATAGTTATTATTGGTTGTTTATTGAGGAATGCATCTGCCTCATCATTGTTATTCAAGCATGACTATGTCATATGGAATTACCTCTCAGTCTTGAGCTGTTAACTTGTTTCCCTCAATCTTGAGCAATTGAGCAATTAACTTGTTTACTAAAGTGTCAGGAAAACAACTTCTTATCTAAGTAAAAAAAATTAAAAGCATACTCCAAGCCCTCAATATTTCAAAATCTACAATCTGTAGTGCCCCTCAATTGTCACCTATATAAAGTAAATAAAAGCTATTAACTTTAATTAATTTAATCTATTTAATTAATCAACATTAATTGAATATGATCACTTACATATCATATTCTCCAACATTTAACATTCATAAAATCATGTTGCCACAATCTAGTGTCACAATATATTGTTTTTAATGTTAAATCTAGCAAGAGCATGCATATGAAAGCATAAACAAAACCAATGAAAAAAATAAGAGAACACTGATTCTCAATCCATGAGTTGAACTATCATTGGAATCTCATATCTACATAGGATCAATGAATACGTTATTATATAGCCCACATATTTCTAATTCCATTATACATTATCTGACTAATCTACTATTCCTAATAATTTGTTGAATGATAACTGACTACATCTATAATTTGATGTCCTAATTCTGATAACTCAGAACACAAAATTTGCTAGCTAATTTGTCAGCAATTACATCGCTTTATTTTAAGCATTATCCTCAACACTCCCCCTTAATGGTTAATGAGATGATCCCAAGCATATCCCTTAAGTATTCGAACTTCCCTTTAGGTAGTGCTTTGGTAAATATACCTGCAAGCTGTTCATTAGTTGTACAAAGCTTGATTTGAATTTCTCCTTTTGTCACATAGTCTCTTATGAAATAATATTTGATATCAATGTGTTTGGTGTGATTATGAAACATAGGATTTTTAGTTATGGCAATGGTAGACAATTTATTATAGTAAATAGTTGTGGCATATTTTGGTTCTTGTTTTAGATCTATCAATACTTTCTTGAACAAAATTGCTTCACATGTTGATGTTGCTGGTGCAATATACTCTACCTCTGTAGAAGACAATGAAACAGTTGGTTGCTTCTTTGAACACCATAATATTGCACCTGATCCAAGATTGAATGCATAACATGAAGTTCTTTTTCTATCATCAAAAGATCGAGCCCAGTCACTATCTGTATAACCAACCAACCCAAAATTATTTGATGAAGTACACCAAATCCCATAATTTCTTATTCGACAGACATATCTCAAAATTATTTTTGCTGCTCCAAAATGGATCTTACTTGGACTTTGCATGAATCTAGTAATCAAGCCTATTCCATGCATAATATCAGGCCTAGTGGTAGTAAGATACAAAACACTTCCTACCAGAATCCTATAGGATTGAGCATCTACCTTTTCAGCGCCATCTTCTATAGAAAATTTTTCATTTGTATTCATGGGTGTGATCATGGGTTTACAATTTCCCATTTTCCACTTTTCAAGAAGATTTGAAACATATTTTTCTTGTGAAATAAAAATTCCATCATTCATATGTGTCACGTATATGCCAAGAAAATAATAGAGCAAACCCAAATTAGTCATTTTAAATTCAGTCATCATAGCCTCCCTGAACTCTTCCATTAACAAATCACTTGAAGATGTGTATATAAATTCGTCTACATATAAGCACAAAATTATTATATCATTACCATTTGATTTGATATATAATGTGTGTTCATTTTCACTTCTATTAAGCCCATTTTTCAAAAAATAAGTGGCAATTTTGTTGTACCATGCTCTTAGAGCTTGTTTAAGACCATAAAGAGCCTTTTTTAGTTTGTAGACTTTGTGTTCATTTTCTGCTTCTTCATATTCTTGGGCTGGTGAACATATACTTCTTCTTTCAACTCAACATATAGAAAGGCTGATTTAACATCAAATTGATAAACTAACCATTTATATTGTGCTGCCAATGTTAAAACAGTTTCGATTGTATCAAATCTTGCAAGAGAAGCATATGTTTCATTGTAGTCAATACCTAGTTGTTGAGCATATCCCTTTGCTACTAACCTTTCTTTGTGCCTTTGTATTTATCCATCAGCTGCATACTTAGTTTTATACAACCATTTCACCCCTATGACTTCTTTTTCAATAGGAGGATCCACAAGCTCCCATGTTGCATTCTTTTTAATCACTGCCATCTCTTTATCCATTGCTTTGCACCAAACTAACTCTTTTACTGCATCTTCAAAACGTCTTGGTTCTGCTTCGATCTCAGACATCAAAGCAAAATTAGTATAACCCTAATTTCATTTAAATATTTTGTCCTTTTTGGAGGAGGACTTGGACTTGATATAGGACTTGAAGTAGCAGAAGATGGAGGAGTGGATATGGCCTCTGAAGTATTTTGATTACTGGATGGATTTGTAGAAACAAAAGATTCATCTTCTTGTACAACAATACTTGGAGTTTGTTACTACACATCGTAATTCCACTTCCATTATTCTTTTTCATCAAATAACACATCACGGTTAATCATTAATTTTTCAGTTTGTAGATTGTACAATCTATAACCTTCGTTTTCCTCACAATATCCAATAAAACTTCACTTCGCACTTTTATCATCAATCTTTCTTCTCGTTTTAGTAGGAACATGAACATAGGCAATGCAACCAAAAAATCTTAAATGAGAAATATTGGGTTTTCTTCCACACCATGCTTCATAAGGGGTAATATTTTGCACACTTCTTGTTGGGCATCTATTAAGCAAATAAATAGATGTAGTTATAGCTTCAGCCCAAAAAATGTTTGGAAGGTTTTTACCTTTCATCATGCTCCTAGCCTTCTCAAAAATTGTTCTATCTTGCATTCAGCAAAGCCATTTTGTTGTGGAATATAACGAGCTATCAATTGCCTTTGAATTCCATTAATTTTAAAATAAGAATCAAACTCATTAGAAGTGAATTCTCCACCTCTATTGTGCTTAATTTTTTTAGACAATAACCACTTTGCTTTTCCACAAGAGCTTTAAATTGATGAAATATGACAAATGCATCAGATTTTTCTCTAATGAAAAATGCCCATGTTCCTCTACTAAAATCATCCACAAAAATAATGAAATACTTAATTTTGTTGAGAGACAAGGTTTGCATAGGACCACATATATCTGCATGCACTAGTTCTAGTGGTTTAATTTCTCTCCATGATTTTCCTACTGGAAATGAATCTCTATATTGCTTACCAAGAACACACCCTTCACAGACTTCATCAGTGGAACTAATAAGTGGTAACCCTTTGACCATTTGCTTATTATATAACAATTTCAAGCCTTTCATATTCAAATGCCCATACCTTATGTGCCATAGCCAGGAACTATCATCATAAGAAACATTTAATGTTGTACTTGATTCACAAGAGAGATTGAAAGCAAAAATTATGTTTTGCAGCATGTTAGTCTTAGAAATAATTTTACTGTGATCGTTTTTATCATAGATTATGCATTGCTTGTCCATGAAAACAATTAAATATCCATCTTCAAGGAGCTACCCCACACTCAACAAATTATGTGCTAGACCAGGAACATATAAAACATCATTAATGTGCTTTTGTTTTCCTTCTTTTACCTTCACAACGATTGTTCCCTTACCTTTAGCTTCAACTGGCTTGTCATTTCCCAATACTACATCAGATTTTGTAGATTCATCTATCTCTACAAAGCCATCTTTTTTTCCTGTCATGTGATTGTTGCAAACACTATCCATAAGCCACACCTCTTTGGAAACATTATTAGTTGAATTAGAAGCCAAGAATAAAGTGCCAACCTCTTCTTTTTCTTCAGAAAAAATAGCTTGTTGTGTTTGTTTTTTCCAACAATTTCCTAGATAATGGCCAAATTTGTTACAATAAAAACACTAAGCTTGGCATTTATTAAATCTTTTACCTCCATCATTTTCATCATTACCTCTTCCTTTGTTGTATGCAAAAAAAAATCTTCATCAACCTCTGCCTCCTTTGTATGTTTGTCCTCTTCCTCTTCCTCTTCCAAAAGTGTTCTGGCTTTCCTCATTAAAGGAACCACTTTTGTCTTTGAAAATATTTCGTCTAGCTTGAAAAACTTGCTCAATAGATTTTTCAGAAGATCTATTGATTCTTTGCTCATGAGATTGAAGAGACCCCATTAGCTCATTCACACACAATTGAGTTAGATCCTTAGATTCCTCAATAGCAATAACAACCCCATCAAATTTTGCAGGCAAACTTCTTAAAATCTTCTCAACAATTTTTTAATCTTTTAAATCTTCTCCATAAGATTTAATTTCATTCACTATACCCATAACTCTAGTGAGAAAATCTTGAATAAATTCAGAGTTTTGCATGCACAAGGTTTCAAATTCTCTTCTTAATGAATGCAACTTAACAATTTTTACCTTATCACTTCCTTGATGTGCTTGCTGCAAAGCATCCCATGCCTCCTTTGATTTTGTTACTCCAGCTAGTCTAGGAAAAATAGAATCATGCACTGCTTGCTAGATTAGGAAAAACCCCTTTGAATCTTTCTTACGATTTTACTTTAGCTAGTCTCTTTGGTCTTGACTCCAGTCAATAAGTGTGTAAGCATCTCCTTCTGTATATCCATTATCTACGAAATCCCACAATTTTTGTGTGAGAAACAATGTTTTCATCTTAATGCTCCAAAAACCAAAGTTATCACCTTTAAACATTGATATTTGTGGTTGAGAAATATTCATATTGTTGGCCATCGCTGCTTACCGCTGAGCACTCCCACTAATAACTTGAATCTGCACAGGCTTCAGAAAATTATGAAAACTCTTCCAAATGGCTTTCACAAACTTTTGAAACCTCGTGCCAACAACACACACTATACATATAAATAAACTCTCTTAACCAACCTCTGATATCATGTTAAATCTAGAAAGAGTATGCATATGAAAACATAAACAAAACCAATGAAAAAATAAGAGAACACTGATTCTCTATCCATGCGCTGAAATCTCATTGGAATCTCATATCTACATAGGATCAATGAGTGCATTATTATATAGCCCACATATTTCTAATTTCATTATCCATTATCTGACTAATCTATTGTCCCTAATACTTTGCTCAATGATAACTGACTACATCTATAAATTTACTGCCTAATAATAACAACTCAGAACACAAAATTTGCTAACTAATTTATCAACTTTATTTTAAGCATTATCTTCAACTTTTATCATATGAGAACTTTTATCATATGAGAGCATAATATCACATACTGATAAAATTATAGAGGCAAATAGTTCATCCGGAGACAGTTTACCATCGGAACACTTTTGCTCTTTTAAACTATTTTTTAAATTAAAAGTGATATGAAAATGAAATTTTGTGAGGAAAGGTTAAAGATTCTCTTTAGCTTAAAAGTAAGCTAATAGACCCTCGAGATGAAGTTCTGACAATAATGGCTGGAATAAATAAAATATAACAACTAATCTGCCATAAGTTGTCGTACCAAATGAAGTAATATGGTTTTGTGCTTTAATCTTCAATCACAACCTTTTCCATTTTGCACCGTAAGTCCGCCTCCCATATGGACTATCTACATATTTAATAAATAGAATAAATTTATATAAATGTCTAAATAAATGGAAAAACGCACTCTGATCTGTTTTTTCTTCTCCTTTTTTCATATTTGAATTTAATTTAAGTACGGATTTCTAAGTATTCCGGATATGGTATTTTATTGACCTGAGTTAAAACATTGAATTTATTCTTTTATCTAAAATTTTATAATATTTTAAAAATTTTAAATAGTGATTTTTCTTGTGAAACTAATAATGGCATAGTCATTATTGGTTGTTTATTGGGGAATGTTATTCAAGGAAAATTATATCATCTGGAATTACTAGAAAGTGGTCAATAGAAAGCAGATATTAGCTCCTGCAATATACTTTTGAGTCTTGGGCCATTAACTAGTTTCTTTAAGTCAGGAAAACTGACTCTTACCCAAGTAAAAACAGTTTTATAGCATACTCCAAACCCTCAATATTCTAAAATCTACAATCAAATTATAACTTGAATTTAATTTCATTACAAATTTTGATTTTTTTTTTTTAAATTCAATAATAAAAATCAAACTACGATTCTTATTCTTACCATTTTTATAAAATACGAAATCTAAATAATAACCATCACACATAACATATCTTCTTCTTAAATTTAATCATTAATTACAAATTTTGAAATATTCAAATATTTTAAAAATTCGATAAATAAAAATCTTAAAATTCTCCTAATATACCAAAATCTTCTAATTAAGTAATAACCATCAGACATACCTTTACCATCTTTCAGCAAATGTAATATGAATAGCCATCGGTATTCTTTCCACTTTTCATAGCCCTTCGCCCCATCTCAATGGGTAACCCAACAATACATTTTCTGGTCTTTTGTATAAGGATGGTTGCTGTTTTAATGCTTCAATGACTGCAACTGGGCAGTGCAACAGCCCTAGACCATGAGAATTATCATACTATCTCGGTTGAAAACTTCAAATGGAAAGAGCCAAAGGGGTTTGCCAAATGTTCAGCTTACCTGTGAAATTTTTTTTGTTTTATTCTTTCAGAGTGTTTTTTGATATTTTTTTTTTTTTTCTTTTTACAAAAATACATAATCCATGACCAGCTTCCTTTCCTATCTACTTTGATTTCCATAACTACCCTATAAACCTCAATCTCAATGGACAGCTAAGCTGTTTTTCTGGCTTCAATGAGTTTCTAGCATGGCTGTTGTTCTACTTCAATGAGGGTGCATGGGCAGTTCAGAAATACCATGAGAATTACCACCCTCTCTCAATTGAGCACTTCTAATGGAAAGACACGAGGATTTGAGAAATGCCCAACATGACTCATAGGGAAGCTGGTCGAATGAATTTTGACCATAGAGAAGTTGGTCTGTAGGGAAATTTATATTTACTGAGTTCAACTAGATGGATAGCCAAACATCACGGCCCCCTCATGTTTTTTTGAGGGCAGCCGTTGATATGTTTCTATGTGGGCTCATAGTCAGTTAAGCAACTCAATATCATGAGAATTACCATACTAACCCAGTTGGAAACTTCAAATAGAAAATGATAAGGTAAGAAGAGATTTGCCAAATGCTTTTTTTTTGGCCAGGAATATTTCTTTGGTTGAGCTGTTCAATTAACTTCCTACTTGCACCTCATCTCATCCCAATTTCCTTTTGTATTTATTCAGTCCATCTCAATAGATATCCAAATAACACATTCTCTAGTGATATGTTTAGGCATGGCCGTTGTTCTGCCTCAGTGCAGGCTCATGGGCAGTTCAGCAACCCCAAACTATCAGACTTACCATACTATCTCAGTCTAAAACTTCAAATGAAGAAATTCACAGGAATTTTCCATGTGCTCAGTTGTTATTTTTGCAGGTCAGGGAGAGTAAATATTTCTTCAAAAATTCTTCTTTTGTATTAAAGTGATTTGAGTAAACTTTCCTAGGTCAAATTACTAGCAATTCTCAAACTAATAAAAACAAAAACCCATGGCTCTGACTAATAAAACCTAGCAAAGATGTTTTAGACACTACTTCTCTGTGTTTAGTGATCCTAATACGTTGGCTAAGTTGTCGATTCACCTGGTATCATTTCCATATATATACCGCGGGTTGAACGCTATGTCAATACAAATCCGACCATCCAGTTACTTGCATGCGAAGGATTTTACGTTTGGTTTATATTAATAAGAACTGCATCACCCAGCTTACTTGAACTTTTTTATGGAGTTTGGTTAATACCAACCAGAACTGAGAACGCTTTATGTTTGCAATATTAATGTGCGCTATCAAAAAAATAAGAATAATAATAATAATCAGAATTTGTGTCAGCAGGTCAGGAAAAGCTAAAGCCGGAAGTGAAGATAAGACTAGATCATATTCACGGGGCCTGCTCGCCTCTCAGGCCCATGAACTCGAGCTCATGGACTTATTCTCCAATGAGCAATGTTCCTCTTCAACCTGGAAGCAAAGTCGGTACAGGAAACTATATTCTAACAGTAGGGTTTGGCACACCAGCTAAGAATATGTTGCTGATAATTGACACGAGCAGCGATGTGACATGGATACAATGCAACCCTTGTTCAGATTGTTATTCACAGGTAGATCCCGTATTCGATCCCGAGCAGTCATCTTCTTACAAACACTTACCTTGTGATTCAGCTGCCCGTACTGAATTGACCACTTCGGAAGGCAATGAGGACCCCTGCAGTGTTAGGGGCTGCGTTTATGAAGTGGACTACGGCGATGGATCAAGCACCCACGGAGATTTCAGCTAGGAGACCTTCACTCTGGCTTCCGATTCTTTCCGGAGCTTCGCTGTCACGCCCCCATTTTTTTTTTTTCTTAGTGGGTGGGTGCGGCACCACCGTGCACACTATTTGTTCAATAGAAGTGCATATGGACTACGCCTTCTCACACTACTTAATTAACCTCTTTAATTAAGTAAAAGCATCAATCTTTATAACTGAATTATAACCATTATAATTTCACAACCTACTATAACTTATAATCAATTTAACTCCTAAACTGAACTATAAGCTCCACAACCGAACTATAATGCAAAACCGAATATATAACATTGACACACAATTATGATTGGGAGGGGCAACTCCCGAATGAGTTCGCCCACAAGATTATATTACACTTTCAAAGTTTACAATGTCCGTGCGCCGGCCGTAGAACCCACGGCCTGCACGATGATTCTGTTTACAACAGGGATAGAACAACCTTTCATAACATACCCGCTCCTATAACTAAGTGCGTACACCTGTCGTGCGACTTTGTGTCAAGCTCGGTATAAAACTGCCTGCGCCTTTGCTGTTTCGGCCTCCTCACACAGTCTGCCCGATACCCGAACTGCGTCCTCTTACATTTGCGCAAAAGACCTGCGCATAACCAGAACTGTGCTCTTCTTGTTTCGGTTGAGACTTGAGTCATTGGTCAATGCTCAAATGGGCCTCAGCGTTTGCCTATATAGAGGCTTGGCACCACCATTTGAATGGGGGTGTCGGTTGTGAAGCCGACCCCAATAGTTACAACATTCGCCCCTTTCCTTATAATAAGCCGACGTATGTTTCGTTTGAACCGCCACGTCTATCCCATTTGGTGGGTCGGCCTTTGTTACACAAAGTCGCCATTTGAATGGGGCTGTCGGTTGTGAAGCCGACCCCAATAGTTACAACATTCGCCCCTTTCCTTATAATAAGCCGACGTATGTTTCGTTTGAACCGCCACGTCTATCCCATTTGGCGGGTCGGCCTTTGTTACACAAAGTCGCCCACGCCAAAGGGTATATCCTTTCAGCCTTAACTCGTGCTCCTCCCGCTCGACCTGTGTGTCATCCCCATCACTGAACCGCGCTGCCACTTCGCCCGCTGCTCGGGCTCGCCGCCTCCACGTCCGTTCGCCGATGTTGCCATGCCCGAGTTCGTTCGGGTAGAATGTCGGGTGCACCCATGTGCTTCCCCCACCGCCAACGCCATACTGTAATTACGACGTAGCCGGGGCGGGTGGGCGCACCTTGCGTGCGGCCCTCCTCTCATTGTTATGCTTCATTCGTCCGAAGACCCGAACTGTTGGATGCCCGAACTGTCATACGCCTGAACTGTTGTTGCCCGAACTGTTGAACGCCGAACCGTCGTGCGCCCGAACTGTTGAACGCCGAACTGTTACGCCGAACTGTTGTGCGCCCGAACTGTTGAACGCCGAACTGTTACGCGTCCACACTGTTGACGCCTGAACTGTTGAACGTCGAACTGTTTGTGCACCCAGACTGTTTGAACGTCCGAACTGTTGTGCGCTCGGACTATTTTCAACATTTGAACTATTGTGCGCTCAGACTATTTTCAACATCCGAACTGTTGAACGGGCGTGCGCCCGGCACACTGCCCACAATCCAATTCCGCCACAGTCTAACTATCGTGGGTGTTCCGTTCAGTCACTGGGAAGGCGGGTATACCTTGCCCGACCTGTGCCGATCCCAAACCTGTTCTGCCCGCGGTGCCTGTGCGCCGTTTCAAGCTGCTGCCAATCCCATGTTGATGCCTTCGTTCAGGGCATCCGCCCCTCGGACGCGGGTCGCCCTCGGGTCGCCTGCCCGTTGTGCGCGGAGCCCCCTATCCATACACCAACCTGTTTGTCATGTGACCATGTAGCCTCGCCCGGTACCCGTTTTCGGCGCCCAGGTCGTGCCCATTGCTGGGTGAAGGCAGACTTGCCTGTCGTGCGGGTCGCCCGCCCGTCGTGCAGGGCGCCCGGTTTTCCAGGGCGTGACATCCTCCTCCACCCAAAGACGTTGTCGACCCGACAACACTTCATCCTGGTAATTCCTCACCGAAATCATCAGCAACCATAATGTAGACTCCTCATCGATGATCTTGCCTCCATCAGGTCACCAAACTATTTATGCATATGGTCAAGTGTCACACATCATGACTATGTGTCCACACTTGCTTCATGATCCCCTGCCCAGGTCCATGGAAACCCCATGTTTCTGCCGCATGCTGGGATCATCATACCTGCCCAATCAAACTGAGGGCTCACTACCTTGAGTAGTCAACAATGAGCCCTTCCCCCATATCATCTAAGAAGATCGAAAGGGAGATGAGCCGGGTGGCTCTCTCTCACTAATCAGCTCGATCCACCTGTCTGGATCCTCAACCTCCATCCGTCGTAGATATGCTTCCCGATCTTCCTTCCGGATGTTCGGTCTCACATATACGTCGTCCTCCTCGTCATCATCCTCTACCAATTCTAGCCTTCTTGACAAATCCAAGATGCTATCTCAAAGCAATTGGATGACCAATGCTTGTTCTGCAAGCTTTGTCTCCATGGTAGACAACCGCTTGTTTGTCTTTTCCTTGTCCTCCATTTGCATCCCTCCTAGTTTATGATCCAGTTTAGTCACACCCATGGTAGGAACACCAATGGGCACGTCCTCTCTCCCATCATAAATGAAGAGCTTCCTCAGATGTGGCACTACCATAGCTTCGAATTGCTTCATGAATTCCATCCCCAACACAGCCTCATAGTCGTCAATTCGTACTATGGTGAAGTCCACTTTCCCGGACCATTCGCCAAGTATGGTGTCCACCTTTTCAGCTATGCCAAGGATCGCCGTCGGAGGAGAGTTTACGGTCTTCATATGTGCCTCCACCGGCACAAACTTTAGCCCAAGTCTCCTTACGGTGTCTTCGCTCATGAAATTGTGTGAAGCCCAGCTGTCAACCATCGTGAGTACCTCCGCTCCACCAATCTTCATGCGCACATATTCCAGTCTGTTCCTTTCCGGATTCCTCATAGAAGTTATCCCCGTAGTGGCAAAGGCCCCGAGGATCTGTATCATCCCTACAGAAGCATTGACCTCTCCTTCCTCTTGTGCGGCAGTGACCACTTTTGGTTTAGAAGGGAAGTTCTTGACCGTGTGTGGTCCTGCACATAACCAACACTTCAAAGGTTTCTTCTCCTTCGGAGCATTATCTGCCTTTGGAGTGTCTTTCTTTTTCTTTTCTTTTGGCTTATCGGACTTCTTTCTCTCATTAGAAGTCTCATCGTAATGGTCCATGAGCCTGTCAACCGCAGCGAAGGCCTCTTCGAGCGTTCTAATTTTCTGCCTCTTCACCTCATTACGAGCCCAAGGTTTCAATCCTATAATGAAATTGAAGACCTTGTCCTTCTCGGCCATGTCAAGAAGTTCTAGCACCGCGCTTGAATATTCTTGCTGATAGGTTTGTAAGCTCCCGGTTTGTTTGATGAACTTAATCTTGGTCCTCGCCTCCCACGTTTCATCTTGAGGACTGAAGTGGGACTGCAAGGCTTTCTTCATATCTTCCCATGAAGTGATGTCGTCAGCACTACCATTAATAATTTGATCGGCCCTCCTTGGCCACCACATCTTGGCATCATTAGTTAGGAACTGGGCGGCTACCTTGACTTGCGCCTTTCCCTTGGGTAGGTTCAACCGTTCTAGGTACTGCTCCATGTCCCATAAGAAATTGCCAAGAACCTTTGCGCTCCTTGCTCCGTCATATGATTCCGGTTCTTTGACCTTTACATGGGGCACTCCTCCACCTGAGTTGTGCCTCACGGCCCTTTTTAGTACCGCAATCTCATCTTGGGCCTCTTCAAGAGCTTTGTTCGTTTTGTCGAGAGTCCCCTTCACGTTCACGAGCTCTGCTAGCCCTTGATCCCTTGATTCCTCGACCTCTTTCACCCTTCCTTCAAGCTGTGTACACAAGAAATCAGTGTACTCGAACTATGTCTTGAGCTCATCATGCTGTGTTCAGAGTTCTTCGAGTTCCTCTTTGACCTTTGAGATGGTCTCTTGTTCCTTGTTAAGTGAACCCACCTCTTGGTTCCAAGAGTTTTCCAAAGTCTCCATCCTCCCGATTACTTTATCAATGAACTCAAGGGTTGTATCCCTCACCGCGTCCTTCATCGTATGGCTAGACCCGACTTGAGAATTAGCTGCCATCTTCTTGTTCTTTTGGGACCTAGTGTCGACCATTCACTGTCTTCCCCAAATCACCTGTAAAATCTTGCCGAGCAACCCTTCTCTGATACCACCTGTCACGCCCCCAATATTTTTTTTTCTTATTGGGCGGGTGCGGCACCACCGTGCACACTATTTGTTCAATAGAAGTGCATATGGACTACGCCTTCTCACACTACTTAATTAACCTCTTTAATTAAGTAAAAGCATCAATCTTTATAACTGAATTATAACCATTATAATTTTACAACGAATTATAACTTATAATCAATTTAACTCCTAAACCGAACTATAAGCTCCACAACCGATTTAAATCCACAGCCAATATAATTATCATGCAATGCAAGACCGAATATATAACACTGACACACAATCATGATTGGGAGGGGCAACTCCCGAACGAGTTCGCCCACAAGATTTATTACACTTTCAAAGTTTACAATGTCCGTGTGCCGGCCGTAGAACCCACGGCCTGCACGATGATTCTGTTTACAACAGGCATAGAACAGCCTTTCATAACATACCCACTACTATAACTAAGTGCGCACACCTGTCGTGCGACTTCATGTCAAGCTCGGTATAAAACTGCCTACGCCTTTGCTATTTCAGCCTCCTCACACAGTCTGCCCGATATCCGAACTGCGTCCTCTTACATTTGCGCAAAAGACCTGCGCATAACCAGAACTGCGCTCCTCTTGTTTTGGTTGAGACTTGAGTCGTTGCTCGATGCTCAAATGGGCCTCAGCGTTTGCCTATATATAGGCTTGGCACCGCCATTTGAATGGGGGTGTCGGTTGTGAAGCCGACCCCAATAGTTACAACATTCGCCCCTTTCCTTATAATAAGCCGACGTATGTTTCGTTTGAACTGCCACGTCTATCCCATTTGGCAGGTCGGGCTTTGTTACACAAAACCGCCCACGCCAAAGGGTATATCCTTTCGGCCTTAACTCGTGCTCTTCCCGCTCGTAACCTGTGTGTCATCCCCATCATTAAACCGTGCTGCTACCTCGCCCGCTTCTCGGGCTCGCCGCCTCCATGTCCGTTCGCCGATGTTGTCATACCCGAGTTCGTTCGGGTAGAATGTCGGGTGCACCCATGTGCTTCCCCCACCGCCAAAGCCATACTGTAATTACGACGTAGCCGGGGCGGGTGGGCGCACCTTGCGTGCGGCCCTCAGTCCATTGTTATGCTTCATTCGTCCGAACACCCGAACAGTTGGATGCCCGAACTGCCATACGCCCGAAATGTTTTTGCCCAAACTGTTGAACGCCAAACCGTCGTGCGCCCGAACTGTTGAACGCCGAACTGTTACGGCGAACTGTCGTGCGCCCGAACTGTTGAATGCCGAACTGTTACGTGTCCACACTGTTGACGCCTGAACTGTTGAACGCCGAACTGTTTGTGTGCCCGGACTGTTTGAACGTCCAAACTGTTGTGCGCTCGGACTATTTTGAACATCCAAACTGTTGAACGGGCGTGCGCCCGGTGTACTACCCACAACCGGATTCCGCCACAATCTAACTATCGTGGGTGTTCCGTTCGATCACCGGGTGGGCGGGTATACCTTGCCCAACCTGTGCCGATCCCAAACCTGTTCCGCCCGCGGTGCCTGTGCATTGTTTCAAGTTGCTGCCAATCCCATGTTGATGCCTTCGTTCAGGGTGTCCGCCCCTCAGGCGCAGGTCGCCCGCCCGTTATGCACGGAGCCCCCTATCCATACACCAACCTGTTTGTCATGTGACCATGTAGCCTCGCCCGGTGCCCGTTTGCTGCGCCCGGGTCGTGCCCACTGCTGGGTGAAGGCACACTTGCCTGTCGTGCGGGTCGCCCGCCCGTCGTGCAGGGCGCCCGGTTTGCCAGGGCGTGACATTCGCCTTCGGATGCGGGCATAACGAGAATACACGGCTATTTGAGGGGTCGGTCGGGCTTTTAGGATTGGGGTAGACTTCACTTGCCTTTTCTTCCCAGACAAAAAGCAAATACAGCAGCCAATTCTCATATTGCCTTCCTGATTTTGGATCCTCCACATCAACGGGCTCGTTCAACGTCGATCAGGGTCTGATTCCTGCCACTGTTGTTTTCACCTCTCTCGTCTCAAATTCCATATCCCCATCCTACTATTTTGTGGGATTGAGCGACATAAGCGTTGGAGGCCAGAGTCTCTCGATTCCACCTGCTGTTCTTCGAAGAGGAGTCACTGTTGTGGACTCTGGAACCATCATAACTCGGCTCGTCGCATAGGCATACGATGCCCCGAAAACTTCGTTCCGAAGCCAGACGCAGATCTTCCGAGCGCGCAACCCTATTCAATCTTCGACACCTGCTACGACCTATCTGGCTACAACCAAGTCAGGGTTCCGACCATAACTTCTCATTTCCAGAACAACGTGGATGTGAGTGTGAGCGCCCTGGGGATTTTGATACCCCTTCAGGGTGACGGATCCCAGGTGTGCCTGGCATTAGCACCGGCACCGAAATCGGACAGTTTTAACATTGTCGGGAACTTCCAACAGCAGCACATGCTGCTTGCTTTTGACACGGCAGGCAGAAGAATTGGTTTCGCCTCTGGTTCCTACGCTACTTAGCACTGATCCGATAATTCCAATAATACCAGTAAATTCCCTGTACGTTTCTGCAAAAGACGGCAACCTCTGTCATGTAAAACTCAATAAGCAGATGTCTAGGTCTTGCGTCAGATGAAGGTTTTAGCCCCATCCTAGCCTTATCATGGACAATGTCTATCCTTCAACTTTCTATAAGGCATCAAATATTATATTTTTGAAAATTGCGGCGTTAATACTTAACATTGTAGTATATAAATAATCCTTCTTAGTAAATAGTTAATTTTAATAAATCATTATATATATATATATAATATAATTAAACCCAAATCACACTGTAAGGCGTTTGTCTATAAATGGATTTGGAAGATTCCTGGTTACGGAATCCGCGGAGGAATTGAGTTAATCTCCGACATTGTTGCAGTTAAATGGTTTTATTAACGGCATATTTGGATTCAGCACCCTGAAAAACCCCTGGGGCACTTTGATTGTGCATAAACTAGCTATCAAACTTGCGATTCCAATAAATTGCTGCCGGATTTTGACCGGAAAAAACCCACCAGAAAGGC
The DNA here is from genome assembly GCA_000404065.3 of Pinus taeda. Lineage (NCBI taxonomy): Eukaryota > Viridiplantae > Streptophyta > Pinopsida > Pinales > Pinaceae > Pinus > Pinus taeda. Next base: position 348 of record APFE031321200.1, on the reverse strand, counting down.
TTCCAAAAAGTCTCATTATAGACAACTGTCACACTTAATATTAATATTATTAATTACTTTAAATATTATTAATTATTTTTGTTAAACACACATGGGAAACATAAAATAGGAAAGATAAATCATGTGAGTTCATTTTTTTATTAACATGAGATATACATTTATAGCACATTGTTGTGATCGTTGGGATTCACATCCCAAGGTCTCTTGGACTCCTTTTGTCCATTCGGCTTCCACACTAACCCATTGAGGATTAGGTGTCCACCATTCCCCCCCTTAATCCGAAGGGTTATGTATGAGTCCAAGAAGAGAGCTGAAATACAAAATGTGCAAAAATGCATGGCAGCACTA
>APFE031321194.1:0-14947 GCA_000404065.3 Pinus taeda | reverse complement strand
TTAGATGCCTGGTAACATATAAATCTTCAATATCATTCTCTGAACTGTTGGAATGGATTGGGGTTTGGATCAAGTCAGATGGCTGTTTCAACTCTTTTTTCACTTAAGACATGCATGAACACCCTTAGCTTGACAAGGCTTTAGACCACTAATGCTTGATAGTTTATAGATTCAATGGATAGATGGAGAATCCTAAATATACCAACAGATGCATACATAAACACATATGAATGGCTAGCTATAGAAAGTAAATGAAGCTTGAAATTATAATTTATCAATGCAAAGATAAGATGATAGTTATCTTTCATTAGACACAAAAGAAAACATGAATAAGCTATTCAAGTGCAAGCTTAGAATCAGAGGAGAAGATGGAAATTGAACATATAACAACAAAATAAGCTTGTGTTACTAGAATGAAGATGAGACACTGGGAAGAACAGAGTATCCACAGTCTCCAAAAGTTTAACCCTTATTCCTTCCAGCTTTCAACCATTTATAGGAATTTTACAATACTCTCGAACTCTTTGAGGCTTGATATGTCTTAATATATCCCCTTTGTCTTCTAACTACTTGATGCCATAACTAAACAAACATGAGCTCAGAGGGATCTATTTCTAACAAACATGGTAATCAAATTCTGGTAATTTAGCCACGCCGTCAGGTGGCTCGCTCATGCCAGTGATGGTCTATGATCATTTCTATTGGTTCGACTGCATCGTGTTGTTATTTTTCCCCTTTTGGCCATGTATTCCATTATTTCAATTCCACTGTCTGACTGTCAAAAACATTGACAGGGCCAACAAATTTTCTCCCCGAGTGACTAATGGGAAGTGGGGTATGGGGGTACATGGGCCATTGGATGGTGTGGATCAACGGTCAGGATGTTGGTCGGGCGGCAGAGGATGAACTGCGGCGATCATGAATGAGGGTTGTAGGATCGGGAGGAATGGTCAGAGGAGATCAATCGCTAGAGGCTGGAAGTCATGGTGGGAGTGAAATAAGTCCAAGCTATCAGATCTTGGATGGGTAGATTGAAAGGCTATCGGGCGAAGGAGGGGCTCGAAGGATAACACCCGAGAGCAGTTTTATTCAAGCAGAAATGGTTTATATCATGCAGTCATTGGGCTGTAAGCAGTAAAGGTCAGAGCCCACCCGATTCCATTCATCGCACACCACGTAGCAGCGGAGGAGAGAGGAAACTACTTTTATTGGGTGGGTATCCCTCTCTCTCTTTGCTTGAGTGATATGCACGATAGCCATTAGATATGGTAGAAATGATCTAACAGTGATGATTGATCGAGCATATAACATTGGTCAGGTGAAGTGTGGATCATCAGATCAGTGGGAAGATCGACAGCAGGGGGGGACATGAAGGTATGGGATGACCTTGAGAAATGTGCAAAGTGGTGCTTATGGGAAAAAAGGTAAGGTTTTTGGGGCTTTTGTGCATTAATGCATGTGGGAAAAATGGATTAATTCACATAGGGCGAAGTTGAAAGTGAGCTTTGTTATGGTGTGAGGGTTGGGTTAGGACATGAGTGAACATGGATGGGAGTAGATGAGTGAGGAAAGTGAGGTGATGCACCATATGGGAACCTCTCCAAGACATCGAAATAGACCATTGCCCTCCTTAGTCTTCAAAATAGCAACACTACACCTCAGGGCTAACAGGTCCCAAAAAGGCAAGTGCTCTAGTTGCTGCCGCATATTTTTGACAAGCTTGGTGACAAAAACTTAGGATTTTTCAATTTTGTGAGTGAGAAAAAAGTGCCTAAAAAGAATTCTCTAATGATCTTTTTCAGTTTAATGAACAAGAAAAAGAGCAGAAAAATAGTTGCTCGGACCGTCATCATATGTGTTTAACGAGTCCAACGATAAAAAAATCGGGGATTTTTCATTTTTTAGAGTGAGAAAACATCTTGTAAAAGAACATGCTCATATATTCTTTGTAGTAGTTTAACGAGCCCAAAGAAGGAGACTCGAGGTTTTTCGGATTAACGAGCAAGAAAAATACCATAAAAATAATGCTAGATCTTCTTCGTGGTAGTTTAACGAGCCCGAATAAGGAGAGACGAGGATTTTTTGAATTAACGAGCAAGAAAAATAGCATAAAAATAATGATTGATCTTTCTTGACTCTCATGCTTGACAATAGAAGGGTCTATTCCATGCATTTCCTCATAAGACCAAGGAAAAACATTGTGGAAGTTTTTAAAAGGGTAGGTGAAACTCCCAATTTCCTCAAGATTGCGATTGGCTCCAATCTGTATGTTTTCCATGATGTCTGTCTTGACTGAAATATCGATGAGCAATGTCTTTGAAATATTGCCCATGTTTCCCTCCAAGTCCAAAGTTTGGATAGTCGTATATGGTGAGGAAATGATTTCAGGTGTGTCAAATGATAGGATTTGAAGAGGCATCATGTCCAAATCAGATATCAAAACACGATGGTGCGTGTCCTCCTAAGGTTGCTCTTATAAACTCATGATATCTCTAATAGCTTCATCTGCAGGTAGGACTTGATTGAGTGGATCAAAAGAAGGAGTAGTTATAAGAGGGACCGTTGGTTGTAACCAAAGTGATCGGAGATTCAGATGCAGATTGAATGGCTTGGTAGGCCAATTCAGCTAGTGATAGTGACATTTTTTCTCCATAAGTGTCAATGTTTGAAGGGGCCATGAGGATCCAAGGATCAATCAGTTTGTGAGGAATGGGTGAAACCATATATACTGTCTGTGGAACCGTGGGCAGTGGAAGAGGGAAACAACCCATCAAGGAAGAGCCCTTTAATAGACCAGTACCAACACTGATGTAAGAGTCAGCTACACTACCCACTAAGGGTACAAAGCCACTAGGTAACAAAGAGTAATATGGGGTGCCAAAGGACAGCTAGTCCACTGTGGCTATCTTTCCATCTAAGGGATATAGGATGATATGGAAGACTGAAGACACAATGGCATTCATGGCATAAGTCCAAGTGTGGCCCAAAAGTAGATTATAGTTGAGTTTATGATCCACGACTTTGATATCCACCATTACCATTTTCCCACTCAGAGTGATGGGGTAGTCGGCAAGGTAACCTTTTGGGATGAAAGTGTGGCCGTCGAAAGCTTTAAGGAATTTTGATAATGGGGATAGGGTTGGAGAATCCAAAGCAAGCCAACATGAAGCCAACATGATGCAAGTAGAAGCACCTTCATCAATGATAGTTCTATGCATACCTTTACCTTTTGAAAATATTTGCACCTAAAATGCAAGCTGGTGGGAAAGGGGAGGTTTACATTTTTCCATGTCGAAAATTGCAAGCGTGGAATCTTGTGGGTCGATACCACCAATAGCTAAAAGTGAAGCTTTCCTTTGTGTTGGACATGTTTGTAATACTTCAAGTGCTGACATAGCTGGCGGCGCTTGTGCCAAGTCTTCTATAATGTCGTAGTTTTGGGCGACACGTGTAGATGTATTGTGCGTTGGGCATCAAAGTGCCTCTTTAGGGGGGTGAATCACAAGGTCAGCAATCGGACTTTCAATATCCAAATCGTTAGGTAGTGCTAGGTTTTACTTGAGGAAGGTTCCTCTGCATGAGCGATAGGAGCTCCATAGGATTTGGCTCTTGTTTGTAGATCTACCATTTCGAAGGTGTAAACGGTAGTGGGTCCTTCACCAATTGAAGGATGTTGTGAATTACTGTTGCCCCTTTGCGGGGGTTGGGGTTGGTTTGAAATGAGGTGTTATTGCTACTAAACAAGGAAAGGATTATTAAGGACAGTGGGGGTCCTAGCAATATCCTTTCTAGCAATGAAATCTATGCATTCTTAAAAGATGCGGGCAACGATAGGTCGTGTGGTCTTCAGCACAAATTTTGCAAGGAAATCTGGTGAGTTTATCCTTTCCATTGTCAGGAGGATAAATGGCCTTCTACTTCGGGTTTTGTTACTTTGTTGACTGCTCCTTAGAAGGAGCAATCTTTTTCTTATTCTTCTTGTTCTTACCACTAGGTTTTTGCGTAGAGCACACAGAGTTTATTGCAGTGGTAGGAAGAGTAATCGATTTGGTAGAGGGGTCCACTGACATCTAGGCAATGTGACTACTAATTTTTTTTACATCCCTGAAGGTTGCGCCGATAATCCCACTGGCGTGCGCTCTGGGGTGCTAAGTAGTTAAAGCATTGGAGTTGTGAGGGGCATTAGGGATTATGTCGTAAAGAGTGCCAAAATATGAATATATTACATCTAAGTGTTGGGCATGACATATGGATTGGTCTTCTGTGACCACACCACCTAAGGCAACATCCTTAGTGATTTGGGGAAGTAGGGACTTGCAGAACTAGTCCACTAAGAGATATTCTAGGAGGGGAGCTTTGACTAACCTCCACCTACGTCTCCACTCATGTAAATGATCAGAGATGTGGGTGGCAGTATCTTGACATAATGAAGTGAGGAGTTCCATCCCAGTCTCATAGCGGATGGGTAGCTGGAAGTGCTTTAAGAATTCCATTGCTAGGGCGTCAAAGGTATTTACTAATGCACGTGGTAACTCGATGTTCCACTTGGTTGTGTTCCCAGTAAGGGTGTGAGGAAAAAGACATAACCGGATACTGTCATCCACCATGGAGTTAGAAACAAACCAAAGATGATAGGTTGTGATATGGGTACCTGGGTCCTCCCCTTGTTTCCCTTCAAACTTGGGGATGTATGTCAGTATTTTATGTGGGATTGACGACCATAGTAAGTTATGATAGATGGGGTCATTTGTAAGTTTGTACAAGTTGGGGATATCCAACATTGCCAAGAAAGGCAGAGTGTGTAGTGTCCCCGACTTGGACCAAGGCAATGACATATAACTTGAGGATCCTTGTGGTCCTCCCATTGTTTGAGTCCCAATATTATACATAGGTTGTGTGGTATAGTAGTTTCCTTGGGGTATGGCATTTTAATGTGGATTTCCATGGGGATTATGATGCTGGGGTATAGAATTTCCCCGAGGATAAGTAGTGCCCCCTTGACTCATTTGAAATTGTAAGTAGGGTGCCCCCATGGATTGGTTGGGACCTCCTTGAGGATTCCCGCTGACCACAGAACTAACCATATGTCCTTGACTGACATAAGGAGTGCTCATGTCAATTAGTGACTGACCATGCATGCCTGAAAATGCAGGGGGAACTATTACATTCCCGATTGGTATATGCATATTGGGAGTGCCCCTAGATACTTGAATCTGGTGGTTAGAACTATACAATGGTGCCAACAATATTGTTGGTTGAGGGGACCCACACTAACTATACTATATTGAGCGTTATAAGGAGCAATGTATGTAGTACTTGTCGAAGGTATAGAGTTTGACACTAAAGGGGCGAAACTAAGCATAGGATGGGTTCCACTCGTGGAGGGTGTCATGTGAGGGTTTGCCATCAATGACATGGTAGTGACTGTCAACTGGGGAAGTCGTGGGGGACCAACAATGTCCAAAATGTTCCACGACCCATTAGTCATCGACGGGATGGATGCAAATGTTCCAACTAAAGACACAAGGAGTACAGGTGCCACGTGAGCCAAGAGTAGGTCCAACAGATTTGTGATCGGAGGGTTATAGGGAGAAAGAAATCATGTAGTAAAGAAATCCTCTAGTAAGATTTTTAAATTCGTCAGTTGTCCAAACAGATTCTATGTGAGATCTTGGAGACTGATTTCCCGAAGATGGGGAATCCAGTTCACTGGAGCTGGGAAGATCTTCCACAATGAGTGGAGGAAGTCCTAACAAATGTCTAGATTGCAGATGAGGGCTAGATGTAGCCATGGTGACTGTTAATTTTTATCAATAAATTTTATCGTGATATTTTTTAAAGTCTCAATGATAACACTCAGGTGCCTAAAAAATATAAAAAATACACTAAGTGAATCAATCAGCGAATAGAGGGAAATGACCCTGTCTCATAAGCACCAACCACTGGAGATGAAACCTAGTATCTTAATGAATAATAGAGAAGGCTGGCCAAATGTATAGTTATGGTTACTATAGAGCTTCACCCAAACCTCAAATTGAGGGGCAAATTACTCTCGTGAAGACGAGCACCCTCCCAAAAACTGAAGATAGAGTAGGTCCGTCTGTGTTAGGTACCAGGGAAGCCCCCACCAGTCACCTTGTGTAAGTCCCTAAAAGTATGGCCAATAAGGATACCTCATATCACAGACACTACTGGGGGGGACATCGTCGCATATAGTATGTTGTGTGGGTAGGATACCTAAGTCCTTGACTCAACTCTGAAATACTTGAAGGGATCCCCAATACAAAAAATACCCAAAGGAGTTGTAAGTGAAGGTGGGCTACCTTCATTTACAGTCCAATGTTGTCTCGTATTTAGCTCTGCTTTAACTGGAGTGGTCCTAGTATTATGAGTGCAAAAGGAAATTTCTCTCTTTTAATGACACTAGTTTTGGTTTCTTATCTTAGGCAGTTTACTCACACTGCCTATCCCAAGATCCTAGTATGAACTAATGTTTGTTTGCTCTATAAAGAGTTACTAATTGATTTTAGGTCAATTTTATGTGTACTTTTTTAGTGTCTTTGGTAGGGGTGTTGACATATGATATGTGGTTGGAATCTGACTCAAAATCATGCAAAAGACAATGCTTGAAATATTCAATTCGATGAAATAAGTTGTATTCTACAAGTGAGAATCTTTCATACATTTATATTTTTTCCATGCATCCTAGTCATTGTAAAACATGCATAACCAACAAAAATATTTCCAATTCTTTCTAACAACTATTTGAAACCAAAATAAAGCATATTTTAACTAGCTAAGCAGAAGAATGAATAAAACAAAATGTTGAATTTTCCTTTATAAAAAAATTTTAAGAAAGAAGAAAAAACTATTTCCTAAAAAAAATTCTTTTAGGACATCGATCTTGCTAACATAATACAGTTGCAGATCATTTTTCAGTCCAACAACAGGTTTCTCATCCCTTTGAGTTTACAGACACAACTGCATGTCAAAATTTGGGTGACTAACACTTTGTAGCAAAGGCCACAGAGAGTTACTGGCTCCACTAACGCATTGTTTTTGCAGAACCAGAGCTTTATAAAGCTTTGTTTACTTTGCTAACCTACATCAGTGTCGGAAAAGAGTTCAAAATAGGGTTTTGGGGATTAGATCCAAGGTTGAATATATGAGGGAAGAATGCAACAAGGTCTTGATGGGCCAAAAATGGAATGCAGAAGTATAGGGAGGTCTTAGAAGGAGGAGGAAACTGAGAACTGTCCGGGTGAAATAGGAACTAGATGTATAGTCCCAAACGGAGTCGCCAAGCTTTCTATAGGATAAAATGCACGGTGTATGGAGAATGGAGATACCCTCAAGGGTCTTCCTGGGACCTTTGGTAGGCTGTAAGATTATTTGTAGCTGTTACAAATTTACATGCATGTCCATAAACGATAACTAACTATCAAAGAAAGGTAGATTCATTACCTCAAGCCTCCATGTATATTTGATGGAGAGCATAATGCATCTAGGTGGAAGTCCCCCTGAGCCAGCTCCAGATCAAGTCCTACACATAGAGGAGACAAGCATAATCACAACATACAACCTTGATAACTAATACCTGAATATATAAAAGACATCTAGTTACACATAACTAAGCTACTCATGCTAAAAGGTATTGGACAAACAACTAAATGAATGATATTGCCAACACCACAAAGTAGACAGTAAACCTATAGTTCTATATTAATGTCAAAAGAGTGATTACAACCATCTGTTGCATCAACCTTCCCTTACCCCTGTAGCTCCTCTCTCTCTCCCTTCTTACCAAATTCTTATGCTTAGATTTGAGACTATGCTCGACAATCAAGTTAGCTATCCTTTCAAATGATCAGACCTCTATCACCATAGCCCTTACTTTGCTTATGCAACAATTGAGTTAGGGTTGCCAAGTTCCTCCATGAGTCTCTTAAGGTAAAAGCAATGATGTTTCCATGATTTGGAGTTCTTTCCCATTTTCCTCCTTCATTAGGATTAGAAATCCCAGAAATAGGTCAAAATTTAGATGTTTCCTTGCTTTTCTAAGTAGATTTAGGAGGGAATATAGAGATATTTATGAGTCAATGTGCTCATTTGACCTTTAGATTCTCATTAGGATCCACTAACACTATCCCCAAACCAACAAGTAGAGTTAGTAGGGTCACTGATGCTCCCTTAGGCTTACAGAGAAGCTTTATAAATCATGTTGTCGGTGTTTAGCTAGCATTAGTGTGGAAACAAGGCTTGTGATCTTGGTCTTTTCTTCAGCTATCATGTCTTTCCCCTCTAAGCTGATGAGGGGGTCCTTTTTCTATATAACAATGATAGCGCATTCCTCAAATGCGGCGTTAGCGATGCTACAAACCATTCACGGTGTTGTCCATCTATAAAAGTCATATTATCTTCGGTAATCGCGCACTTCAGTGTCTGATCTAATTCCCAAGGGGTATCGCCTAGCAACATCGTGATCTCCTTGAACCCAATGATCAATTGCACCTTTGACTTCAGCTTGCTAAATTCTCTGTTCAGTGCAATTTTGATATCCACGATCCCCTTATTCAGATTGTCATTAGAATGCTTAATATACCAGGTCAACACGTGATCCTTCAGAGCACTAACCAACGTTGCTTTCTTTATATTTTCATCCATAACTCCCTGTGCTTCCCATATAGCTTTTATCACAAACCAAAACTGGTTTGGATCTTCATTTCCTACTCCCTTGAACACTGGCAAATTTATTGCGCTTTCCATATTGACTTGGGGTGGTGGCAGAGGTGGTACGGGCGAAGATGGAGGTGAAGGTGGTGAAAGTGGTGGTGATGTGGGTGGGGGTGGTATGCATGGAATCTTCTGCCTTATCAAATTGATCGCACTTCTTGGTGACACCTTCACGAGCTCTTCCTCGTCCCCTCGCAAAGGTGAAATCAAGGGGCTAGTTTCTAGTTTTGAACTACCTTCTTTTCTGTAAATTCTCCCACTTCGCATAACCCTGAACATCAATGTATTCGCATAATCCGATTTTCACACAATAGCATTTTAATCAAAGTGTTCAGAGACTTAACATACTTACCTCACAACCCTTTGAGGAAACGTCACTCTGCCTCACTATAGCTAACTTAAGTATCTACTGTGAACTCATTAATGAATCCTCCTATAATTCTATCAAGCCAGTGATCAGTAGCGTGCATGATATTACCCTTCGATGATTCCAATCTATGCACCAACTCTGGGGTCCACATAATAGGACTGTCGAGCTTGCACCTTCCTTGGCTCTCTGCTAACTTCGTGATCCACTCGTATAGCTCAGTAGGGAAAGATGCGAAGAAAATTTCATGGATCTTTGTGTACAGGTATTAGTCTAACAATTCTTCTTTTGATTGTAGATCCCTATTCTCTTGCGCCACGAACTCATGAAATCTCCTGTCCAACCAACCTTCAATTTCTTTCTTAGTTGGATTCCAATGATACGACATCAGACAACCCTATGCAGATTTTGGTCCTTGTAATGGAACCATTTGTTGGCTTATTGGGGCCTGACTCAGGTTCGGAGTTAATTATCGAAACAAATCCCTCTACTACTGGCCCTTTCAACAACAGTCTACGGAGCGTGGACTGAGGTCTCACTCGAAGCAGTATGGGCGGATGCTGGAACTAGGTTTCCACCCTTGAGATGTCTAAGGGGTTGATTTAATCCAACTGTGAATACCTTCGCGTAGGTTACTTCATGTACTTCCCTACCTTGTGGGTCCTTCGCGCCCTGGTATATTCGCCTTTACGCAGCCCTAGCTAGTGGCTATGGGGCTTTCACGCTGCTGGACAACGATCTACACTATTTCCCCAAGTCACACCGTGGCTCTTACTTATCTTCTTATAACCGTTAGTTATCTTCACATAATGAGATACTTTATATTATATTCACTTACTCAACACATTTATATAAGTTCGTGTAGTAAATAAATAGTAAACTTACAATTCATACCCAATATACTTCAATGCGTAAAATAGGAAAAGATACATAGAAATATGGTAAAAATTCTCTTTATTAATGCTTCTAATGGCTACAGACTTAACCTACCCTGCGCACTCAGCTGTAGACTACTAGGCCTCTGTGCACTTAGTTGCAGATCCTTCTCCTACTCTACAACCCAAAGACATGGCTCCACACTTTAACTTACTTCTTCATGGCTTGATTTTTTTTCTTATCTTCTTTTAACACTTAGAGCCTCACTCTACTTATACAATCACATGGTCTACGAACCATGGGTAGATCTATCAAACTGACACTACATTTACAAAATTAAGGGTGGACAACCTTATGACTCTATTACAAATTTGCTCTTCGTGCCCACAAATCACAGAGTGTTTACAATGGACTTACTCAAAACCTGGGTTTTAAGCTGCAAAACTTGCCTTGGGTGGATCCCATGCCCAACACCCACCCAGGGAAAATGTGTTTATCCGTAGATGAAAATTCCATATAACAAATTGGTGACCATACTAAGGAACAACTATCATTCTTGGTGCCTTACCCTCATCATATTACAGCCTAGTAGACTTTTCTTGATTTTATGGATCTTATTTTAGTCTTTTTGAAGTGTTTTTGGTCAAAAATTGTGCTTGAATGTCTCTGGATTTGACTCTTTGGCACTAGTGCAATGTTGGTCTTGACACAGTGCACTGTATAGTAGCCCTAGCTTAGAGATAGTGCACTACAGGGCACTGTGTCCCACTCTGTCCTATGTTAATCCCTCTTAGGCTAAAATACCCACCTTTGGCTTGATTTTTCCAAAGTTACTTTTGTTTTTGCTTGCGAAAAGATCAATGTTTCTTGTGGTTCTGAAATCAACTTGTATTTATCCTCCTAGCCCTACTTTGGACTTGATTGTGAATACTGTCATTCACAGAGGACAATGAGTAAACTGCCGTTACCCCCTGAAGCTACACCTAGCCAGCAAAAGTGGTCTTGTGTAACTGAATCCAGTACATCGCAAACTTTTGGTTCTTCATCTGAATTACCAGAGTCACCTATACTGGTAAGTACTGTGAATCTAGTTACTCCTAAAATTATTGGTACATCTGTTACTGAAATGGAACCTTTACAATTACCTGAGGACACTAAAAGTAAACTTAGTGAAATGGTAACCCAAGTTTTCCAACAAGACGTTGATTCTCAACCCAAAGTTTTTCAACAAGAAATTACTTATGAACTTGAATCTGTTCAACCAGAAGTTGATCTTTAACCTATCACAGCTCAACCAGAAGTTCCTTTTGAACCAAAAGTTGTTCAAGAAGCTCAACTTGAACCTGTTGTTCTTTTACCAGAACACTTGGATCTTGAAGTTGAACAATCAGAAGTTGTTCTCGTACCAGAAGATGATCAACTAGTTTATCCTTAAACATCTATAACTATTGAGACGTCCCCTTTACCACAGAGTCAAACACCAGAAATCTATTATGGATCTTATGGTGAAATCCTTCCACCTGGTTTGATTTCTATAGAAGAGGAATTTGAAGAAGAAACAACCAGAAATCCAACTTGTTTTGGACCCATGCTTTATCTTTATCCTCATACTCCTCATTATTGCTTCTTTTGATCCTGGTTACTTTCAGACCCCCATTGATTCATTAGGACATTTATTGGGTCATTTGACTATGGTTGGATCAGCATCCCAGAATGTACCATTTGTTACAGATGTTGTAGAATCCACTGTCACTAATTCTTCAATGTTTACTACAACACCTAAGTCACATCTGTATGGTGTTCCATCCATCCCATCGGGTTACCAATCTTTACCTGGAACCCACTCAAGTGTTTCTTCTAGTCCATGGTCTTCAGCCATGTCATCCAGAGGAATTTTACCTGGTTTTTCACTTACGGATACTCAACCATTTGATCCATCAAGTCAATATCAAGCTAGTCCATCTGGTTACCGTCCAATGTATCCACTTTACACTGGATTACCTCCACATGGAGAACAATATGCCCAATATACTTATCCTCCACTTTATGGGGGTCAACCATATAGAAATATGTCGTCGTCTTTAGGTCAGCCTAGAATGATTGTTTGTCAGTGGCAGCCAACAAAGACCATTCAACCAAGGCTTGTGTATCGATCACAACCAATGCAATCTATTTCATCCATACCTACTGTGCTTGTCGTTACAACTTTACCACAGTCACAAGCTTAGTTAATTGTATCTCAACCTTTGTAAATTGGTCCTTCAACCTCTGACCCCCAAGTTTCAAGTCTACAGACTCAGTCTTCTCAGGTCGTTTTACAACAACCGTTTGTTCCTGGAATCCAACAACCTCAGGATAGTTTACCATTTACTGGAATGACTCAGACTTATACTCATTTAATTTATTCACAACTTGGTCAAACTCACATTGGTGGGAAACAACCACTAAATCAACAACCATGTCAGCCACAATATCAAAAACAAAAATTCCAACAATACCAAACTTATCCTGGACTTTGTCAACAACAAGTTTACCCAGGTCTTGGTCAACAAGCCTATGCTAGGTTTGGACAGTCACAAATTTATCCTAGTGCCCAAAAACCACCTTATATCATATTTTCTCAACAAACTTACCCCTATCAAGGTTACCAATAGAAGATGCCTTATGCTGGTATGCAAAGGCCTATTTCCCAGGCAATTCCATCTTACCCTAGTTATTCTCAACCTGACCTAAATCGATAGTTTCTTTTTGTCGCAAAACTTGAATTACCATATTTAAATTGGCTTACCAATGATCAAATTATTTATGCACCTTGGTGGCCAGTGATTCCTCATAAATTACCTTCTTATATTCCAAAGCTCAATGGAAACCCTAGAGAAGACCCATCTAGCCATGTTATGACTTTTCATTTATGGTGTTCATCCAACTCCTTGAACGATGATTCAATTAGACTATATCTTTTCCAGTGAACGCTTACTGGTTCGACTGAAAAGTGGTATATTGAATTACCACAAGCTTCATTTGATAACTTTACATCCTTAGCCACCATGTTTTTAACCCACTTCCAGTTACCCATCAGATATGAAACTGGAACGAAAATATTGACCATCTATAAATAGCGTACTGCTACTCACATTTCTAATCATATTCATGAGTGGCATTGTCATCATCGAATGGTCAAAACTTATGTTCCTAATCAACTTTTAGTTGAGTGGTCTATCAAATCCTTGTTGCCATCTATCACCATGGATGTGGCTAAAGGAGGAGTTTTTACTGAAGAGCAAGTAATTGCTCATGTCCAATGCTTAGACTTGATTTACACCCAGTCTGGCACGCTCTATGACAAAATTCCAAATGCACCCAGGCTAGGTTTTACTATTCCAACACCTCAATCTAGTAAGGACTCAGTCGGGTACTTTACACGAGAAGATTCCCAACCTACCTAGTCAAAATCAGATTGATGCCGCTCCTTCGGGATCTCATGCCGCTGATGGTATGATTGGCACGGTGAATACTAAAAGTAAGAAGAAATCTTCTAAGAATTCTTCTCCGATAATAACTTTGCCAGATTCCTCGACAGGAGAGTCTTCCCCGGAACTTTCCGTCGATATTCACGTTGTAGAATCTTCTACAGCCAAACCTAAAAACGGTGTTAAAAAGAAAGGGAAGAAGAAGAAGGATAAAGAGAAAAATCCAAAGGAGAAACCTAAAAAAGCGGAACCCTCTGAATAAAAGTGCAAACCTCATTATCCGTGTCTCATTTGTGATGAAGACCATTATACGAGAGACTGCCCTCATCGGGCGGAAGTTGCAAAAATCGTCAAAGGTTCGCAAACTCCTGCTATCTTGAAGGATCCTTTTCCCGCTCAAGATAGTAAGATGATCAATCCATCCTCTAGTGCCAACGAAGAACCCATCTTGATGATGTCTCATGTACGGATTGCGACTCGATCGCAAGATTATGGTAGTAAAAGTCATGTTGATGGAAAAGAAGCAGAATCTTCTCAGTCCAATCCATCAACCTCAGCTCCCGGTTCCGATCCGCTACAGATCGAGAAACCTAACCCGGATTTGGTAATCAAACCACCCACGAAGGGTGTACTTCGGAGATCTGCTTTCAATCCACATGCGAGACTAGCTCAGAATTACAACATTGTTGAGGATTTAGCTGTTTCACCCTCAGCAATGTCGGCTTTGGAAGTGCTGCAATCATGCCCAACACAGTGAAAATTACTTCTTTCGGCTATAGGAGCTGTTGACATTCAGGACCCAAACCTAATAATCTTTGATCTAGAAAATAGTGCGCCGCGTCTCCCCCATCAAATGGCTGTCCAGATTCTAGTGATAGTCAAAAACAGACCTGTCCATAGGACTGTGATTGACGAGGGAGCTTCCACCTGCATTATGTCGATACAGTGTTGGAGATCGCTTGGTTCTCCTTCACTCAACCAATCCCCGACAATTCTTAAGGCCTTTGATGGCCGTGGGTTCCACCCGTTCGACATTTTACAGGATCTACCTATAGGGGTTGAAGGCAAAACTGTTAATCTAGATGTGGAGGTGGTTGATACCCCTCTAGATTACAACCTTCTCTTGGGTCGTAGTTGGTCCTACGCTATGACATCTGTTGTCTCATCGGTCTTTCGGCTTATCAAGTTCCCTCACAATGGAAATATCGTAACTATAGACCAGTTTTCATACTTTTCATCCGACCCAGCCTCTGTTGAGAGCATTCAGCATGTTGGCAAAGCGACGATCATTTATAAGGATGTTGGTGTAGGGTTAGTTAAAGATTCCGGTTTACTTGGAACTTTTCCTTTCCCTCCTATCAATGCATCGTCTTCTACTACAACAATTCATATGATTTCATCAGGAACCATCGTTAATGATGATCCTTGGATCATCCCTTCTGAAACTGAGGTAGACACATTTGGTACTCTTATGCCTTTGAGTCCGTATGAATTTGCATAT
>APFE031321191.1:0-19557 GCA_000404065.3 Pinus taeda | reverse complement strand
TAGAGATGTTCCTATCACTAGCTTTTTTCTACTCGGTAATCATTCCTTAGAGGCACAACAAAGCCACCCATCCTTCTTCCTATTAAGAATAAAATAATAAATTCCTGTAAGTCAAGTTTTATAGCATTCCTCAACCATTTTTAAGAGAGATACTTACTGAAATAAAATAAATGAAGTAGTACATACATGAAATAAAAATGTGTGCACTCATAATGGTAGAATAAAAATGTACTCTGAATTTTTTCTAAACATTCATCGATATATCATCTCCGAGTAAGGTTCAACAAAATCCATATGCCATCAAGAACCGAATCAATTATAGACATACAATGTTTTGCTTAAAAACACACACCTGATACAAACTACATCTCACAGTCCCCACTTTGTTAATGAGGCAAAACAAAATGAAGAGAAACGGTGTTAGGATCTCAATATTTTTTAGCTCACCCAAGTTCTAACACATTACTAATATAGATGAGACAAAAACAAGGAAACAAACATGTAACATTTTCCATATAATTGTTCTCGACATAAGATATGATTTCTTACAAGGTTGCTAAGAATCATGCTTGCTTATTCTCATCTCCATATCTGTGAAAAATCTAAACACATCTCATGTTTTGATTTAAACAATATTAACTAACCACAATCAAGACTAAACAATCCAACAAAAATCTTGTAATAGATTGGCTTCCTAGCATGACTGATTATAAAAAAAATCATTCTTCTTCTTTCTACATTTTATCGACCTAGATAGCATTTTGTTAGGTTCATGGCAGCATAAGGTCTTCCCAAAGGCTTCCCATAGAATGATGGACATCCCTTGCATAACCAAAAGTCATGTAATATATACGCATTCTCACAATTCACAATGTGGCTTCTTAATAAGCCCACATATCTCACTTGGAACCTAATCCAAGGTCAATATGATTTAGAATGATACAAGGTAAATAAAACATGCTTAGGAATAAATAATTATGTCTTTGTTCTCCTTGGGGCCCCTTTCTTTCCTCTTTTATGGAATCATAGCCCCCCATGTTTTTGTCCCTCTTCTTCTGCAATCAATAATGTTTTTTATTAATTTTAAATATACATTTACATACTACCTTGTTAGGCTCCCACCCTCTCACCTTGTATACATTTACATTTCTATTATGGGGATCCAACTAGGGGTATTACACTTCCTAGGATCTCTCAATCACATCAGAGATCTTATCCAATCGTTCAGCTCTAAGATATTTTAAGGATGGTCTCAACTCATAGACCATACCTATTGGGTGATAAAAGGGCACATAATCAAACCTTCTCCTCCTATATCAATAAATTCTTATTTTAAATGGGATCAATTCAGATAAATTCAATCAGATTCACTGAGCAGCCAACATTGAGGTAGACTGGGTCACTAAAAAGGCCATACCCTCTAGAGGCTATGTTCCTTTCAATCACAACCTCACTTGTACAAATTCTCAAACATTCGCTTTTCAAATAGAACACACATGGGACCAAACATTGTCCCAACATAGCTACATTCATACATGTGGTTATCTCAATTTTCAAGTGATAGAGTCCTTCCCAAGATCCCTTGATCATAACACAAATTCTAATCCAATCACTGATCACCGAAAAATTTGAAGGATCGTCACAGCTCCATGACCATACCTCTTGGGAAGGAAAAAAGGAATAGGTCCATATGTTCTCATCCTTTATCAATAGATTCTCATTTCAAATGGGATAGGTCCTCCATCTACAGTTGAGTGTAGCTTTCGGATATGCACTCAACCTCTAATCCGCTCCATTAGTACTCTAGTGTGGCCCCATTCTTTTGATCGGTTAATGCAAAAAATGTGGGACGTCATTCAACAACTTTATCATATGTTGAGGGGTGAGTGGAGGAGTGGTTGTGTGATGAGAGACCAACTCAATTTCATAAGATGGTTAATGTAGTTCACGGGATCTCCCTCGTCAAGGTTTATAGTAAACTCTTCCTCTCAAGCATCAATCTCAGTCCTTGGACAATTTTGGGTTCTCTAGTTTCTATATCTTAATAGTTAAGTAGTATTTCCATACTTGTAGATACTTAGTAAATCTTGGCATGGAAAGGTAATGTAGAAAGAAGGGTCCACTCAACATGGTTGAGTCGGCGGCTTCAGTATGATCCCATCTTCATGATATTAATGTCTATTTTCTTGGTTTTGGTTTTTTCCCTACAATGGGAAAACCTTCACCTATCAAACTAGCAGGAGGTGGTTTCAATTTATTGAGTTAATCATAAAAAAAAATCAAAATTAAATGAATCTACACATAAATGTTCATGATATTTAATGTTATTTCCCAGGTTTGTCGCTTTAATATATATTTTTTAACAATAATAAATTCAAAATGTGAATAATAATAATAATACATATCTACACGTAAACTAAACTATGATAGTGCTATTTGTAGTGTTATTTTATTTTTTCTTTATTATCGATTATTGATGGTGTTTTCTTTTGGAATTATCAAATTACTTTTAAAATGAAATTTTATATTATTTTATGTTACGATGGGATTGTGTGTTTATTTAATTTTTAATATATCATGAATTTTGTGTAAATCAATGGGGTTTTCACTTTCAATATAACATGATCTTTATCCTTATGTAAATGGGGTATTCACGAGTGATTGGGGCACTCTATTTGGGGCAAATTATTAATGGGCCTCCACCACTTATGATTCAGAAGGGATTATGTGCTTGTTCTATCTATAATATACCATGATGCCTATAGTTATTGAAATGGGTGAAATTTTAATGGAGACTGGAGTGAGGTATATTGTTGCATTTTATTACTAATATGATAGTTGGTTATTCCTATAATAATGAGACTATCAACATAAAACAATGTGCTTACTCCACCACCACGAAGATCCTTATGGTTATTGAAATGAGGGTATTTGTAAGGGATATAAGATTTCTATTAAAACAATGATTAATTATTGTTATGCAATAAGGGGCATCTGAAAAGGAGTGATTCCTCCCACATTTTTTTTGTCTCTTGAGATAATTGCATTTTTATATCTTTACGGACAATCACTGAGATTAAAAGCATATTGCCTGTATAGAGACTATATGTCCATAATTCCAACTATTGTCTCTCTAGAGACAATATGAAAAATTATTTTAAAAAATAAACAAAATGATTTTAAATGTTCTTTTAAGGTGGTTTCAACATTGAGAGTTCCCAAATAGAGATTTTAATTACCTTAAGTCTCCATTCTTTCTGGTAAAAAAAAATCTACTTTTTTAAAGCTAATAGTAAAGTCATTTTAAATCTTAAAGATTTTTTTTTTTAAGTTAAAAATTTTGGAAAGAAAGCATGAAAATAATAAGGAAAACACTTATATTTGTTGAAAATACATTCATGTCATTGAATTTGAATATGCAAGATCTTCAATTGGAACTTCATTTCATGACATATTATGAGGCAAGAGAAAAATGTTCAAGATTTCTCCATCCTACAAGAGAGCTTACTCTTTAACATATAAATACAAAAGTTTGAATCAAATTTAAATATGGTAGAAAATTAAATTCATATCTAGTGATTAGCTCCACAATTTCAATTCCCTTGTATAATTGGAATTAGATTCCTTGATAACAAAAAATTGTAATAATGTATATGCATTCGAATCTGCAATTGATTGGCAATCCTATCTGACACAGGTCCTAGCAACATGGTATAAGCTAATTCTCAATCTATTGTGACCAACAAAGTTAAAACCTCCATTAATAGCTTTCAGAATTCGACAGTCGTTAATGCAATATTTATTTAACATTCTCGAGTCTGTGTAAACTTGTGCATCACCATAAAATGCACCTAGTTGTTGTTGATCATTAAGCCTTGTACACGCTGAGCGTGCTAAAAGTATCTCCATGTTTGCAAATTCCAGTAAACATGTCATGGAGCATCCATGCTGATTCCGACATGGAGGATGAATTGGAAATATTTCAGGGAAGCTTTGGGCTCTCCATTTGAGGAAGTTGCAGAAATGGGTTATGCTCAAGTTGGGTCCATCTCGTGTTTGTAGTTGGTAACCAAATTTGTGGTGATATAATTGCTGAGGGAGCTTCATAACCAGTGAATCTAAATCAGGTAATGAACTATTCTGATCAAATTCATAGCAAGATGAATTTGTAGAGATGTCCCTATCACTAGCTTTTTCTATGCAATAAATCGTTCCTTGGAGGCACAACAAACCGCCCATCCTTCTTCCTATTAAGAATAAAATAATAAGTTCCTATAGGTCAAGTTTTATACCATTCCTCAACCATTTTCAAGAGAGCTACTTACTGAAATAAAATAAATGAAGTAGTGCATACATGAAATAAAAATGTTTTCACTTGTAATGGTAGAATAAAAATGTACTCTGAAATGTTTCTAAACATTCATCAGTATATCATGTCCCAGTAAGGCTCAACAGAATCCATATGCCATCCAGAGCCAAATGAAATATATTGTCTATATATACAATGTTTTTCTTAAAATAACGCACGTGATGCAAACTACATCTTAGAGTCCCCACTTTGTTAATGAGGCAAAACAAAATGAAAAGAAACAATGTCTAGATCTCAATATTTCTCAGCTCGCCCAAGTTCTAACACATTACTAATATGGATGAGACAAAAACAAGGCAACGAACATGTAACATTTTTCGTATAATTGTTCTCCACATAAGATATGATTTCTTACAAGGTTGTCGAGAATCATGCTTGCTTATTATGATCTCCATATCTGTGAAAAATCCAAACACATCTCATGTTGTGATTTAAACATATTAACTAACCAAAGTCAAGGCTCAACGGTCCAACAACAAGCTTGGAATAGATTGGCTTCCCAGCATGACTAATTATAAAAAAAAAATTCTTCCTCTTTCTGCATTTTATCGACTTAACCATCATTTTGTTACAGTCATGGTAACATAGGCTCTTCACAAGTGGCCATTACAAACGGATCTTGGTAGCCACTGATTATTTCACCAAATGGATTGAGGTTATACCCACTAAAAATGCTAATCATCAGGTTAACATAAAGTCCTTGAATGGGAAAATTTTCACTAGATTTGGTTGCGCAACCAAACTAGTCGCTGATAATGCAGCAGCGTTAAGGGTAGAAGAATTGGTGGACATGTGTGAATACATGGGCATTTAGTTGGCGCATTCTACCTCATATTATCCTCAAGGCAATGGCCTGGCAGAATCATCTAACAAGAGTCTTGTAAGGATAATCAAAAAACTGCTGGAGGACAACAAAAGGAACTAGGATTCCAAGTTGAAGTTTGCACTGTGGGCTGACAGAGTTACCAATAGAAGTCCATAGAAAATTCGCCATTGAAGCTGGTTTATGGGACTGATGTTGTTTTTGCTATCCAGCTGATTCTCTCTGTGGCCAAATTCTTACAAGAAGAATAGGATGAAGAGAACGACATGGCAAGGAGAATGAGTAACTTGGTTGAATTACAACAGATCATAGAACAACTAGTCGAGAAATCAAGAATTCATCAGAAGAAGTTCAAAAAAACCTTTGATAGAAAAGAAAAAATGGACAGTTTTTAGGTTGGTGACTAGGTTCTCAAATGGGATGCATTGAAGGAAAATAAGGGTAACCATGGTAAATTTGATGCCTTATGGATGGGACCATTTTTCATTGCTCAAGTTCAGATGAACAATACTTTCATTCTGCATAATTTGGAGGGGGAAGGTGTTTTTGATGGCCCAGTCAATGGGAAGTTTTTGAAACTTTACTTCATATGAGGTTTTAAGGCCTTAATATTGTAATAGGTTTTTTAGTTTTTGTTTTCTATGCAGATAAAATCCATGCCCAATGGAACACTAGGAGATAAGTTTGTTTTGGTTATTACTGGAAAGGTAGTAGTCTGTAGTTCTTGAAACCTCACAGGGAGGCTTTCATGCCGAGAAGGAGCCAGCGTTAGCCTTGAGGTGCATTGCTGCTATTTTAATGGAAATGTCCCCTATTTTAGCTTCGATGGTCCACTCCTCCTGCACCACTTTGGCCATAAGCCGGACTTCAAAATCATACTCCAGTGCTCATAAATATTGACGGGTCTGCTCTCATTTCATTTCCTTTCTACTGCACTCTTCATTCTATGATCCTTGCCATTGATCTTCCCACTAATCTAATGGTCCACACTTCATCTAACTAGTGATTTACGCTCACCTGCTCCAACCAATCACCATCGTTAGATCATTTCTGTCAAATTTAATGGATATCATGCATTTTGCTCGGGAAACAAGCGAAAGGGATACCCACTCGATAAAAGCGGTTTCCCCTCTCTCCTCCACTACTACATGGCACTCGATGAATGGAATCGGGTGGGCTTCAACCTTTACCTCTTACCGCTCGATGATCACCCAATATAGATCATTTCCGGCTAAAGAAAATTTCTCCTGAGCATTATCCTTCGAGCACCTCCTCCGCCCAATAATCATTCGATATGCCCATCTAATATCGGACGACTCAGACTTATTTCACTCCCGCCACAACTTCAAGCCTCCTAAAATTAATATCCTTCGTCCATTCCTCCCAATCCAACGGCCCAAGTGCCCCCGTACCCCACTTCATGCAAGTCACCTAGGGAGGAAATTGGTTGGCTTTGTCATTTTTTTCACAGTTGGATAGTTGAACTGAAATAAAAGACTACATGGCCGAAAGGGCAAAAACAACAGCACGATGCAATCGAACCAACATAAATGATCATGGAACATCGCTAGCATGAGCGAGCCACCTAAAGGCATGACGAAATTACCAGAATTTGGTTACTGCGTTTATTAGAAAAAAAATCCCTCTGAGATCATGTTTGTCTAGTTATGGCCTCAAGTAGTTAGAAGACATAGGGGATAGATTGGGACATCTCGAGCCTCATAGAGTTCGAGAGAATTGTAAAAAGCCCATAAATGGCTGAAAGTTTGAAGTATTAAGCATTCAACTTTTGGAGACTATGGATACTTTATTCCTCCCAGTGTCTCATCTTCATTCCAGTAATACAAGCTTCTTTTGTTGTTACATGTTCAATCGCCATCTTCTCCTCTATTCTAAGCTTGCACTTGAATAGGTTATTCATGTTTTCTTCTATGTCTAATGCCAGATAACTGTCATCTTATCTATGCATTGATAAATTAGATTTGTAAGCTTCATTTACTTTCTGTAGCTAGCCATTCATATGTGTTTATGTATGTATCTACTGGTACAATCAGGATTCTCCATCTCTTCATTGAATCTATAAAATATTGAGCATTAGTGGTCGAAATCCTTGTCAAGTTGCGGGTGTTCATGCATGTCTTGAATGAAAATAGAGTTGAAACAATCATCTGACTTGATCCAAACCCCAATCCATTCCAATAGTTCAGAGAACGACATTGAAGATTTATATGTTACCAGGAATCTCCAAGCTACAACCTAGGAGAGGTTCCTGGAGTGATAACAGTTCCAACACTTGCTTGATTGTAAGATGTAGCATTTTCCAAGTGCTTGGTTGATTGACACACATTCGAATCCAAGTCGACACAATAGTTTTGATTCGGGTTGAGGGGTATATTGGTGCAAAAGCAGCATAGTCATCACACTTTTAGTTTCATCCTTGGTGTTGCTCCACTACCAGCAGGCCTAAGACAGTATGCCGATGGAGTCATGCAGGAACACAAACATCTCTCCACTACCACCAACCCTGGTTCGCAACCCGGTGGAGTTAATTGCATCACATATCTCGCAGGAATCCTCTCTACTTTCACTTTATTAATTTTTCATTTTTAATTTTTCACTTTTCATATCTGTGCATAGCACTTATTCATTTTAGAGGTGGAAGAGGGATCCTAACTTATTGAGAGAAGAAGAGGTTTATCCTTCAAAGAAGTATTTTTATATGTACCTCTGATGTGCTTGTGAAGTTTTTCCCCCTCACCTTACACTACTTGACTGAGCTGCCAAGGGTTAACCCAAAAGCAACCAACCAGAGTATGTGACACTAGTTAGCATGCAAGCGTTTATATTTTCACCAAGGATCACTTCAAACAATACGTATTTTCCATTGGCGTATCATGGACTGAAGATAACAAGTTCTTCATAGAGAGGGAGGATGACAGATAACCAAGTAGTGATAGCTGCACAAGGCCTTTTGTACTTTACCTAACTTCTTTCAAGAGTCACACATGGTTTGATGTGAAACTAACCTACGAGTGCATAACAAGAGAACAAACAACAAAACAAAGCAGAAGTAGAAGTAAATGCGAAAACAAAGCAAGTAATCAAACAAGAAAGCAGACACACAAACATGTGAGGTAAGTAAGCAAACAAGCATGCAAGAAAACAACCAAAAGAAAACATTATTTCTACTCCTAAGCTATCAATGCATGGGCCCGATCGCATGAAGTGATACTTCCAATCTAGCCACTTGCGCATTGGTTGACCCATGTTCGTGAAGGGATGGTCCACGAGCAACCTAGTTCTTTGAACCAGCAAACAAGAAAGATATAACAATGAAGAAAAACACACTCCATGTTTAAATGTGTCCACAGAACATAAATGAGTGCAAGTGAATGACATGTAATTCATGGACTTGTCATGGTGTGGTGCAACACTATAGGAAGCTGTGAAGCATGCACATACTCTTGATTGTGACATGCAAGCAAATGAAAGAAACAAAGACAACTTGTGTTGTGCACGCGTGCTTTCAATGTAATATTCCTTTGATGCATGAGTGATGGGATCGTGCAGTTCAGGTGGAGGAAGTATGTTTTGTGTGTGAAATTGATCTTCAATGCATATAAATGAGTGATGAGGAGCCTTGGTGTTCCAAAAATTTCCTAATCAAAAGTGAAACTAACCTCAAGAGAGTGAGGGCCTAACATAACCATCAGCTCAGGCTGAAGTGCCTCAACAGTCTAGGGTGTTTTGACTTTGTTTATAGACAGATCATCATAAACAGGTGGCTTCAAAAAATAAACCCCGATAGAATCATCATCGTGATCGGATATGGGAGTAAATAGATCATGATAGCTACGATCAGTAAAATTAATGATTTCATCGACATCCTCATGATATGATGAATCAAACAAAGGGGTAGATGAGAAGCGGACAAATTCACCCTCTGTATTTCTGGAAAAGGTAGGTGAAAAGTCAAGTGGATTTTCAATGAATAGTTTATCCTCTCCATTTTCAGATGATGAATTGACATCTGGTGTGTCCAGTGAATGATGAAAAATGGGTGCATCTATAGACGAAGATACACATGAGAAATCATGGATGGTAGGTTCATTGAAGATGTCAGGAAAGAATGGAGTAGGCTTAGAAAGAAGGGAGTCATCCTTTGTGGAGTGTTGATGCTCAAGTTCCCAGTCATACTCTTCATGAATGATAGAGCATGTTGGTTGTGCAACACCAACTCTGTTGATGGCTTGATTCGTGTTCACAACAAGTGTAGAGTCTGGGATGGAAGAACATAAAACAACATCATATGAAGGATCATCCAAGTACCAATATGGAGGCTATGGTAGAAAATGCATGTGACAATTCAAAGGACTCAAAACAAAATCTGCATGAAAATTAAGCAAAGTGATGTTGGGAGGATGTGGCAGTTGAACAGATGTGCATGCTTCTTCTCCTGCATCACTCTACAGTGGTGGATCTATTTGGTGAGGGAATGGTGGACAGTCACTTGTGAGAGTGACCGTGTCCATCTGTGATTGCGCAGCTCCATCACTGAAGTATTCTGAGTGAGGCTTGGGCTCAAACTTCTTCTTGGGATGGACTTCTTTTTTAAGAAAGTACTCAAATCTATCCCAAAGATACAAAAATTTCATCTGGATCTTCGAAGCTTCAAACTATAAAACATGGAAGGGCTACCAGAAATCCATAGGTGATTAATGCAAGGCCTTTCATTGTTGTAACACTTTTCGATCAAGATGTTCTTGATCAAAATGATGGAAAGTATTTTCAATGAAATCAGAGAAATGCTCGAGTGAGTGCATGTTATCGGCCTGTAGTCTGCAACACCACCGTCACGGGGATTCACGAAATGTGTGTGTAAGAAGCAAACTGGCATGTTTGTCAGAACATCCATCTTCCTCATTAAGCATGGCAAGGAAGTCATGTAGGAATATAGGCTAGGCCACTTCGCCTTGACCATCATACGTGAATTCGGATAAGAGATCAAAAAAATCCCTCGTGATGTTGATAGGTTCGACATGCAAAAGACATCTTGGAGGGATGAATGTAACAACATCCATGATAGATGTGCAAAGGTTCAAAACAGGATGAGAGGACACAACTTTTCATTTGGCCCTCCTTCTAGCACTAGAAATGTTGATGGTGTTAGACCCACCAACATGTCATGGGATCTCCATAGTAATAAGCCCCAATTACACCTCGGACTGTTTGGTGTAGGAGTCCTAGGAGTGGGTCGTACGGTATTGCCTTGACCATGGTTTTGCATAGAGGAAAGTGAGATGTCCCTATTGGTAGCAAGGGTGTGATATATGCACTAAGTCAAGGAAGGTGCATGAGTAGTTCTAAAGCACGAAGAATAGGGTGAGTGTTCCCCTTGGAAACCTGTGATAGCATGGAATTAAGAAGGGAATACACGAGAAAAGATGCATCACAACATGGAAGGAAACTTAGCTACCAATCCAAAGTGATGGTTAAACCAAAAACACATTTAAGTGAGATTCATACATACATATACAAAAAATAGCTACACATGCATGTGTAAGAAAATAGATAAATATATCATTTAGAGTAAACAAGATAGCTGGAATACAATACGACATATGCATGAAATGTGTTGGCTCTATTATATTAAGAAGTGTATGTTCAAGTCATACAATACAACCATGACCAACCACTAGTTCCAATAGCAGAACGTTACAATCACTACTGCCTGCTCCTCCAAAGAGATATACTAGCTCTGCATAGTGGAGAAGCCAATGCTTGTTACAATACTATCCAAGCTTTCTCTAAGATACTCCTACTGGAAGCTTCGTTGACCAAAGGCCTTTACAATGAGTTATGAGGGACTATATATAGGAAAGGGTGGAGTGACCCTTGACATTCCCATTTGTGATAATTCACCTACCCTCAATTCTCTTCATCTACTCTATGAATGTTACATCCAACTATTGACACTTGAACTTACACTTGACATGATATTACATATAATCTGCACATGTACCCATGTGAGACAAAATAGGCTTGAGCAAGCCATGAAACACATCACTATGACTCGGACAACTATGGGAAGACTAGCTATTTGACATCCTCATGGTGGCTGACAGTAGTAAACTGATGCGAAGCTTGGTAGTCTATGATGGTGTCTGTGTACTGTAAGGTGACATCATTCTGGAAACAAAATATTGCCTCCATAACATCTGGGTACACTACTCGGGCTCCTATGTCCAACTCATCTGATAGCATGCGCATCATTGTCTTGAGTGTGGCTAGACAAACAACATACTTGGGAATGGTGTCTACACTGATCACCAATTCTAGGTTGGTGGCTATGTGCATCAACTCATCAAAGTACAAGTCAAGCTCCACTTGGACATGTGCCTTTGTCTTTGCCTGGGTGAGTGTTCCAATTTATGGGATCACATGTGCATGCACTACAACATCCATACTCATTAATAATCATGCATGAGAAGCCTGTAGATAGTGATGAGATGTGGGAGCTCTTCATAGTTCCGAATCTGACTCTGGATGCATGCCTTGAGCTTGACCGCTCTAGGATTCATCATCTTGGGAAAGTGTAATGGGGCTCCCTTGTATCTCATAGTCCATGTTTTCATGTAATCAACAACAACATGCACATTCAACAAGATACATCCTCTCTAGTATATCGTCGCTACCAACGGTTGAGATGGACAACTACCTTATGCACAACACCAAACCTGGACTACAACTCTCGCATAACTGTATCAAGGTACAATACTTCATTCAGTCTTGCCTTTTTCAACTTTGCTCAGGTGGATTCTATAACCAATTCTCTTCCCTACTTGGACATTTATAATTCCTTAGCCATTCACTCATTCTCAGCTATTAACAAGAGAACGTTCGAGCTAGTGGTTTTGGCATATGCTATGGTAGCATCGGCCAATGTTGTTGGATGCTTATGCACATGAGATGCAGTCACTCATTCCTTGAACTGCATAGGAGATGTGTGATCTTCTGAATTTTACACTCTGCGAGATTGCACAACTTTATGTTGGGACTCGTTGAATGAGATGTTGTGCATATCTCCCTCTAGATTATCTCCAAGGATTTCAGTGTCTCCTTGGTCACCTGGGACTTGCTCCGCTTCTAAATGTGGTAAAGCTCGTGGGTCGACCTCTTGGTGGTGAGGGATGAGGTCGATGTCTTGCTCTAACTCCTGTTGCTCCATGTCCATATCCATCGTCTCAAGTGCTTGTTCAATCTCTTGAGAATAGTCCTACTCCTTCAATTTATTACCTTTCCTGCTTGATGTCAGCTATTCAGATGAGTTGACTACCTATTCGGGAATAATTTCATCTATCTGTACATGTTGCACCCCCTACTATACATGTCCTTACTACGCTTCCTTCTCCTTTCTGTGCAACTCCTATTCCTTTCAGAGTTGCTCCTTCAACTCATGCAAATCCTTCTTTGCTTCCTCCATTCTCCATTATTCCCTCTACCTTTGCGCATTCCTCTTATCACATTTTTTCCTCTTTGCCTCTTGCCAAAGATGCTTTATGCACAAGTGGGTCTTCTTGAAACTTGCAAATTTGTTCCTCCTCCATGTTTTCAATAATCTTCTCTTGCCCTTGTCGCACACTGGTACGTTTACCTCTACTACTGCTATTGTTTTTGGTGGTGCTCTTTGGGATGTTGCTTCACGCTGCTTCACTAACCATTCCACAGGCATAGAGATGCATGAATTAGGGGTGCAGAATCCCTATTCTCCAGAATAAAAATACCACTCATGGATGAATTTCCTTAAATAAAATTTCATTCTCACAATTCTAGAATGACTTTCTAAAAATAGAAAGTCATGTCCAACATCTCAAGCATGACTTTCCAAAAATAGTAAATCACTTTACATAAATTAGTAATCAAGCGGAGTTGAAGAAAATGAATTAAATTATCATTAATCAATCCTAATAGTTCAATCTTGATTGAATCCTCAATATTATTAATATTATTATTATCTTTTACAAGACTATGATATTATTATTAAAAAGGAATTACAAGTCAATTTTATCTCCTCAAACAATTCACACATCTCTTTCATGACTCTCATGGCTCTATGTAACTCTCTATCCCTCTCTTTCTCTCTTTTAAATAATTCATTGTACTCTATTTTATGCACTCATCAAAGAATGCTATATTCCTTTTCACTCATTAAAAATATGTCATAAAATATTCCTCTTACGCTCTCTTTAATGCATATGTTATACTCTCCTTAACTAAGGCATGCATACCTGTCCTTAATGGCATAAGTTACACTCCTCTAAATGGAATCCAATGCATGCACATTACTCCTCCTTTATGACAAGAATTGGTTTCTCCTCCTATATATGAGTCTCGTGTATTCTCACTTGGGGATTATGAGGCCAAGAGTTGAAGAGATGTGAGGAAAATAGTGAGAGGGAGAGATATGGAGAGTAGTCAATTGATTCCATAATAAATATGAAATTATTGTTAAAATCCTAAGATCTCTAGCTATTGAGGTTGGCCATGAGTGGTATTGGGAGGAAGTGAAAATTTGCTTCCTTCGTTTGCCTTGCAAATCTCTCTACTGTTGTATTTTGGTACTGCTTGTGAGATTTTGTAGCTCGGGGGTTCCAGGGGAAGAAGTTCTTCTTGGATATGGTTGGGAGGAAAACCGGGTGGTTCACAAAGAGTTGGTAAGGATATTGGAGCTAGATCATACTCTCTGGATCTAAAGCATACTCCCATTCTTTTGAGTTGTATAAATTCACTACCAGGTATGTTGACAACATTATATTGTGTTCCTTTTTGTAGTTCATTACATGGTTTTTCTTATTTGGTTATTGACTAAAACTTAGATGTATATCAAATGCTACACACTAAATGTTGAAGGAATTTTGCAATAACTGTAGTTTATTTTATGTAAGTTTTTTTTGTACAATTTCATTGCAAGTTGATTTACATCATGTCTTGATCGCTGAAGCATTCAGGCTACCATGAGTTTTATGAAAACATGTTAATAGCATAAATTTGGTTTTTCCTTCTCTTTTTACAGTTGTAGATGAGTTTGGACAATATATGTTTGACAAAAAGGATAAATGAGATAGTATGAATTTGTTTTTGGGTGTGGTTTTAAATAATCGCATTTCTTGGCATTTCTATTTCAATTTATTTCAACTTCTAGGGGTATATGAACCATATGGTCATGTTGCCCCCACCTTGATTTCAAAAAACAGAGTTTCCGAATCTGGTTCTGTAATCTTCTATATTTTAAAGATTTGTTGTTGCTGCATAGTGGTTTGTCTTGCTGCTTTTTTTTACAGTGACGATTTACCTAGTAATCTTTTTACAAAATAAATCTGTTATATAAACTTGGAATTATTATTTTAAATTATAAATTGTTTATACATTGATAGTTTAATAAACTTGTGACTGCTTGTTTGATAGTTTAATAGCTAGCAGCTTTTTTTGTGACTACAAACTGTTGTTCAAAATGGCTGTAGCTACATTGCTGCTAGCTATTTGTAAAAATTATTAAATATGTGTAGTCATTATGTGCCGAAATTTTTGTATATGCAACAATCAAGATGGATGACAGTTCTACTTATGTATTATGTTCACTTCTTGGCATTATTGACAAAGAAAAAGAAATTATGTAATCTTAGATTCATGTTAGTTAATTTTGGTGAAATAAGCTTAAGGGTTATGGTTGTAAGTGTTTGAAAAAATGCCTCAGTGGCTGTACATTTCATGCTTGCAAATTGTTTGACATAATGCTTCAATGGTTGTAGCTAATTACATCTATGAATTGTCTATAAAAATGACTAAGTAAATTTAGGATTTGCAACCAAGATATCTCAAAGAATAACCTTGATGAATCCATTGAATTAAAAGTCCATGGAAGGTAGATTGGTTAGGTGAAATGATGTAATTGTTGGCTCACATTTGAATTCATAATAATTGGAAACCACTCCTTTAGAAGTTGAATTATCTTTTTTTCTTCCCATTGTTTTACCGAAGAATTCATAGGCATATTATCTAGAACAAAATCAAATTAGTCACTCTTAAACACTCTTAATTGCGATGGAATGAACAATTATCTTATTGGAAATTGTGGTTTGTAAAGATTGATATTATTAATCCCACTAAAGACTCTATCATTTAAATGTGATTTTAAGACTTATGGTTGTAAGTTTTGGATCTTGAAGGGGTTGACCCTGTAGCCTTAATGATAGGTCTAATATTACCATGGTTAGTTAGTTAGTAGAAATTATTATGTAGTGTAAAGAATACCAGTAAAAATAAAAATAAAATTATAGATATATGACCTTGCATTAACTTTTACGTCTTAAAATCTTAAACTTAAATCGCATTTTGAGTCATCCTTAGTATAATACTAATGCTTGGTAAGGTGGGACCTTACATATGGTCCTTTTACAAGGCATGAAAACACACATCTTGCTAAAACTATCAATTACCACGCATAGGTAGTCATGTCCCTTTTTGGTTCTTGGTAAACCTCCCACAAAGTCCATGGAAATGCTTTCCTAAGGACTTGAATATGTGACCATGTGATTAATCTCTTTATTATCTTTCCTTTTGTTCTTTGGGTTTAACTCTAGATGAAACTTCCAACATTTCTCCTCTCTATGGCAATCAATGTTGCAGTAGTTGCAGTGATTGTTGGGATCTTCGCATTGATGTGTCGTGACTGTCATATTTTTATCTTTTCCCCATTTTTTCTTATTCTTCCCCTCCTATGAAGTGTCATGTTATTGCTTCTTCTTTGATACACTTGATTACATTCTCTTTAGGCCTATGTTCTATAGGTACCCACAAGCCTTGTCCACTGATTTCACCTTGAAAAACATCACTTGCTCCTGTAGACACTGGTGCAGATGCCCCAAATACTTGAGGAGTACATCTGGGTTCTTTAGGGGGATACAAAACATTGTTTCCATCTTTTTGAACTTTGTGGTGTACTATTTCACACTTTTCCCCAATTTTTTCTTGAAGTAGGGAAACTAGATCCAATAGTCCTCTACATTAGCCAATAGGGTAAAAATGCAACTTAATGAGGATTTTGAAGTCTTCCCAATTATTCACTAGAGACTCTCTCCAACCTTAGGGTATCGATGTGACCCGCCAATTTAGTTCATGACCCTCTAATTTCAACAATGAAAATGAAATCTCTTATTCTTCCACATTTTGATGGATGGTAAAATAAAATTCTATTTGCTACAATTAGTGATTTAGCTTGAGAGCATCGATCTCGCCCTGGTATGGCTTGATATTGACCTTTCCTTCCATTTTAAGTAGGGACTGTGATTGATTCACAACACTTAAACTATGATGATCTTTTCTAGGTTCATTCTTTGGTTGATCCTCCATTTCTTCCTGATATCCTAATCCCCCTTTTGATTTTTCCACTATATTTGAACCTCGTCTTCTTCAAATATCCCAAGTTTATTGCTTAGGGTTTCCATGCGGAGGTTTACATTACGATTTGTATCTGTGACTTTTTGTTCAGGCCGCGAAAACCACACCTCTACAGGATCACAATGGTCATTCATAGATTCAGTGGCCATGATTAGGGTTGTATGAATTTTGTCCCTAACGATTTAGAACCCCTGTAAATATCGACAAAATACCCAAAGAAACTTGGCTTTGATACCAATATGATCCATAAATTGCCCTGGGTATTCCACCAGACAATGTTTCACAACATATATGATAGTATTATATTTAAAATCTAAAATTTTATGCTATTAAAGTTTTACTATATTTCTAGAGTTGTAGATTTTATTGTGAATAGTGTAGGCATGTAAATGAAAATTATGCAAAAAAAAGAGGATGGAAAATTATTTTTTCACACACACATGAGGCAAAATATCTTCTCTCAGAAACCATTTCAAGAGAAAAACTTAGTTGGAAGGTGAGTTCGCTCTAAATACAAATAAGTATGGTATGTGGCCCATGGGCTGTTATAGTGCAAACATCCTCTCTTTTTTCTCTACCTCGTATACCTCTTGGCTATTTTCACTCTAGCATGGAAGACTCATAGAGTTTCATGGAAGACTCATAGAGTTTCATATTCTCTAGATTCACAACTAAGTCGATATGAATTATAACCCACCTTTTCCTGTATCTCAAAGGGACCATACCTAAGAGACTTGATTTTCTTACCATGTCCCTGCAACATATCTT
This sequence comes from Pinus taeda, assembly GCA_000404065.3. Classification (NCBI taxonomy): domain Eukaryota; kingdom Viridiplantae; phylum Streptophyta; class Pinopsida; order Pinales; family Pinaceae; genus Pinus; species Pinus taeda. Next base: position 2,140 of record APFE031321191.1, on the reverse strand, counting down.
TGTTCAACTGTAGCGATGCTTTGTCTCCCATCTTGAATGATTTATTCGTTCTATGTTGATCATGCCTAGCCTTATATTTCTCCTGCCACTTATGTGTGTCTCTTTTACCTATAGGTGGATATGCGTAATATTTTCTATAAAATTTTCAGCCCTCAAGGGATCTCCTCTAAGATATTCCTTCACTCCTCTTTGCTACCCATATGCAATATCCAAAGGTGAAGGCCACAAATATTTAACACATGTTTCAAATGGGGGATTTCCTGTAGAAGTATGAATTTCTTTGTTGTAAAAATAATGTATATATACCATATTTGAATCTTAGGTCTTTGGATACTTATGGGTTTATCCCCTTAGAAGATGCCTCAAAGTCTCCTTGACTACTTGTATCTACTAATTTATTTGTGAATGGAATGTTGTGTCTATATTCAACTACATGACCATCTTCTCTGATAATCTACTCCTGAATACACTAAGAATCTTGTATCCTTGTTTGAAACATGGTCCTTGGTATTGGAGCGTGCACCAAGACCTATCCAAAGAATAATTTGGTTGGTTATTATCCACTAATGGTATTTTTATAGGGTATTAGAACACAAATCTTGTTCAACCTATAAACTACCACGACGAGGTAGTCATGTCCATTCTTGCTTGTTGGTAAACCTCTAAAAAGTTTTATGGAAATGATTTCCCAAGGATAGGTAGGTATATTAAAGGCATGATAGAGACCATGTTTCCTATTTCTAGGCTCCCTGATATAACAAGGCATGCATCTTCTTATGAACCTATCTACCATCTCTTGCATCTTGGGCCAATACACATACCTCTACAAGTTGGCCACAATATTCCCTACACCAAATTTCCCTGCAACTTTGGAGGTGTGAGCCTCTCTAATTAGCTACAACCTCTAAAGTTAGGAACACATAGATTATCCAACCTATAGAGTAACCCATTCTAAAGATGGTAGTTAACAATGTTGTCACCATTATGCACATGACTTTGACTCTGCATCTCGTGAAACAACTCATTGAATTCGTCATATTCTTAATATGATTCTTTTGCATGCATCATGGTTGAATGAATCCATGTGCATAAGAGTCCCAAAATTTGTGATATTTAATGTGGGTGGCCTTGAAAACGTGTCAGCCAACTTTTTTGTGATGCCCTTCTTATACTTGATCACCAAATGAAATTGTTGTAAAAGCCCCATCAACTTGTAATTCCTAGTGTGTTGTAGCTTATTATGGGCCTATCAGGCCAGGCAGTAACTCTCCAAAGGCAGTAAAACTGATTCGATTCATTTCATTAGGTATGCTATTGTTATATACAAAAGGGTGTGACTGCTCAGTTCATCTCCTTATGACTGTTCACATTCCTAATTTAACTATTTACATAAATTCACCCAATCGTGAGGATTAGGTGTCAACATTCCCCCCCTTAATCTTAAGGGATGTTGGTGAGTCCAAGCATCATTCTAAATCTTTCAAGCTTTTCTCTTCCAAGTGCTTTGGTGAAGATGTCTGCAATTTGCTCATTTGTGGAACAATGACGGCGATGGATTGTTTTGGCCTCAACATGATGTCGGATCAGATGATATTTAGTATTGATGTGTTTTGTTCGATCATGGAACTTTGGGTTCTTGGCCAACTTTATTGCAGAGGTGTTTTCAATCATGAGTGGAGTTAATTGTACTTATTTTACCTACAAATATTCAAGAATTTTCCTGAGCCACACAATTTCTTTTTTTTCTTCAGCTGCTGCCATGTATTCTGCTTCTATTATGGAATCTGCTGGAACTGGTTGTTTGCATGATCTCGAGGAGACAGCTCCTGATCCAAGACTCATAGCATATCCTGAACTAGATACCCCAGTTTCTTTGTCTCCATAGAAGTCTGAATCAAAGTATCCGATCAAACTGAAGTCATCCACCTGTGTGCACTTGATTCCATAGTCTTGAGTTCCCTTCAGGTACTTTAGAACTCTTTTTGCAACAAACCAATGTCCCTCACAAGGCTTTTGCATAAACCTAGAGAGGTTCCAACAGCAAATGAAATGTCTGGTCTGGTAGTAGTAAGGTAGTTGAGACTTCCTACAAGTTGTCTATACTTTGTTGCATCCTCAAATTCCTTTCCTTCAATAGATG